>JAUZNJ010078374.1:0-24436 GCA_034780135.1 Jordanella pulchra
ATATATATTTTAATTTTTTTTTTTTAACTAGTAAATGTTTTTTTAAACTAGTAAATGTTAAATAAAAAAACGTATTTAGCATTGTTTGTTTGCTTGTATCATATTTTTTCTTACTCTTGGCATGATTTACTCTTTAAATAGCTGCTTATGTTGACTAATACTAAGAATATTAAATAAATGATCACTTACTCCACAGAAACAATCATCAGAACCACAATAATATCATAATATTTTATACCATATAGGTGTCAGGAAATGATCAGTGTATGAAGGACTGATAATGATGACTCTGCCTTCTTAGGGGTCTGTAGTGTTTCTGTCCTGCTGAATTCTGAGCCATTAATGTTCTGCTGTGCATCACTGTAAATCCTCGCTGACAGCTCAACATATTCTGTCAGTTTCCTCGTCCTCATCTTCACTGAAACTGTTTAACGAGGGGTTTGCTTCTTCCTACTCATGTCTGTATCTTTGAAAGCGTTTTTTCCTGAAGAAGAGGTGGAGTAGTGGGTTTAAACATGGGTGGCAGAGAGCAGTGTAGGTGAGGGGAGTGCGTCTCTAGTGACAGCAGCTGATGTGAAGCTGAGGGGGTCCTGCTAGGACAATTTAGCTAGCTATTCGTTCTTGTGCTTTATTTTGTTAATTTTTGTGATTTGATAGACTTATATCAGACATTTATGAAAATCCAGGATAAATCATGTTCCTTATTGGTTGGAGGTTTTAGATAAAATGTGAGGTATTCAGATAGAGCCATGGATCTGTGCCCAAGCTGCAGTTGTCTCCTACCTTCTGTCTGGTGGCAAACCCACTTTAAGAGTATTTCTGCCACCCAAAGCCTGGAGTGAGAAAGTCACAGTCACAGTGTCGCAAAGTCACAGGGCAGCTCTTATTAAATATAATGTTACCAAAATTGGATGCCTCTAGGTTTTGAACATTTTAGTTTGTTAAATTTTTATTATATTACAAATGCAAGTAATAGCCTAAATGATGTTGAAATGATAACCGTAACGTAACTCCAACATAATCAGTGTGAATGTTGTATTTAAGCCACCATTTTTATAATTTTAGATATTTATTTCAGTTTTATATTTGCGTTTTATATATATATATATATATATATATATATATACACATATATACACATATATACACATATATACACATATATACATATATATGGTACTTCACACGTTGAATTAATTATACCTTCATCTCAGGAGTTAAGGGTGACCTGGGTGACCCTGGTCCGAGAGGCCCCAACGGAGAGCCTGGTGAGATAAGAAGCCATTTTATTCAGTTTACTGAAATTCATTTTAGTTGGGTTAGACACGCACATTTGATGAAAAATCCCCAGCTTGTTATCCCTCACATTCTTGCCTTATCATCAGGTGTTCCATGCGAGTGCACACCAATGAGAAAAATGATTGGAGAAATGGACATTGTTGTGGCTCAGCTGTCCTCAGAACTGAACTTCATTAAAAACGGTACACTCCAAACATTCATGAATCTACTTCATAAATTTCTCTTAAAGCACTTTATATGTATTTGTGAAATCAAGCTTTTTTTTATGTTTGCTCAAACTGCTCGTCCTACTAACACTGGTTGGCATGTCAATAAGAAATGTATAAAAAGATAAAGTGCTCATTTTTACAGCACTGCCCTCCCCTGCAGCTGTTGCAGGCATAAAAGAGACAGACAGTAAGGTGTATGTGTTGGTGAAGGAAGAGAAGCGCTACACCGATGCAGAGGCTTACTGCCAGGCGAGGGGAGGGCACCTGGCCATGCCGAAGGACGACGGAGCCAACGCCGTCCTGGCGCGCTATATAACAGAAGCAGGCCTGAGCAGAGTCTACATCGGGATTCATGACATGGACCGTGAAGGAGTCTTCACCTATGTGGACGGCACTCCCATGACCACCTTCAGTAAATGGAGGAAAGGGGAACCCAACAATGCCTTTGATGATGAGGATTGTACTGAGATGGTGGCCTCTGGGGAGTGGACGGATGTGGCGTGCCGTCCTACCATGTTCTTCATTTGTGAATTCGATAAAAACTACATTAGATTTTGATTAGCAAAAAGAGATAAAACACAGATACAACTTATTGCACCATTTGAGATCAGAATTCCTGTAAATACAGAAAAAAACTCCCCAAAAAGCATGAAAGCTGTACAAACATGAATAAGTTCTGTTTTATTATACAGTAGATCTAACAAGCCATTTATGTCTGAGCTTGCAGGATCTTAAAGTTTGTTTTAAACCCCTATTCTAATCATGTCCTCAGTACTATATTCTGTAATTCCTCCACATTTCTGGCTACATATCAGTGTATTGACTTTTTATGGTATGCAAATATTCTGTAAGTCTCTTTGACAAACAGGGTAAATAAGCAGAGAGCTATAGATTGTGTGGAAAAATATCCAATTAAAAAACATATTTTGGATCTGGTTGAGTGCGTTTAATCAAACAAATAGAATGCAGCATGTATTTATATTCAATATGATAAGATATGTGCAGCTTGTTGTATAAACATCAATGGATACAAACATCAACAAGAAAAGGACATTGTTTCTTACTGCTGAGATGGGTGTTTTTATTTAATGTTTGTAACCAGAGGAGAAGAACTGCAGTAAAACACTTTCTGTTCAGACATGTTTACCTGCAAGGAATCTGTTAAAAACATAGCTTTGAAAGAAAATATTTTCATTTCACTTATAGAGCTTTAAAATTTCAAGGTGTCATCATATTGCACTACTTATGTATAATGGATATTTGGACTCGATGTTAATGTATCAGAGCAAATAAACAGAAGCAGTAGGAGAGTGTTTAAGATTTTCTTTTTACATATGGAGGCAAATGGAGCACAGGCAGAGGGCTTTTTTAATACAAAAAAAAAACACAAATATCTTATAGAATATAAAAAATAGACATTGCAGTATAATAAAAGCAACACACCCCTGGTCACACATATACAAACACACACAAGCAAAGATGCCAAGTTGGAATACTGAAAATGATAAAAAAAACTCCAAGCAGCTCCTTCATTTGAACTGATAAATACCATGACAAATAAAAGAGTAAATGTCTTTATTGAGAATCTGGTAATAAGATTTTTAGTGAATTTGCAAAGATAAGCACTAAAAATGCAGTAGATTAAAACCAACTCTAGGGGGTAAGTTGTTCAACCGCCACAGGCTCATTGTTCTTTTCCCCAAAGTTATGTTTAATACCTTAACACTTTATATTAACTTCTGTAAACAATAACACTGCTACAACCATCATGTGTAGCTTAGAAAGTATCTGCAGATGAAAGCTAGCAGAAATCTGTGCTCACACTTTACTAACCTGTGCTCTCGTTTTCTGCAGTCTGTGAGCACAATTACCTTGGTGCATGGTCTGATAAACTAGCATCTTGCTATCTGTGCACACAGTTTACTGAGCAATATCCACCATGTATTATCTTAGTGTACCATGTAGTTATATTACAAGCTGTAAATTCTGCTGAATGAAACATGGCAGTCTTTTATATGACAACAAAACTAATAAATTTATAGCAGGGGCAGGAAATGCATCCAAGCTCTCAAGAAATGTCATTGGTCTGCATGCATGGATTGTAACACACAGATGAGTTTACAAACCATGCGCACAGACTGCCAAACTGAGAGCTCAGTTCTTTAAAGTATGAGCAGATTTCCACCAGCCTCCCACACTGTAATCGGTCCAGTCTCTTCCAGGCCAGAGAGTCTGAGCTTTACCAGAGTGCCTTAAACACGTGCGGCTGGTCAGCATAGAAAATGACTCCCAGCAGGTCCGCCCTTTAAAAACAAAACTAGAATTTGAAGTTATCATATGTGGGTGAAATCCTGATGAAGTTGAAGCTGATTATGATGCTGAGGCGTTTCATAAAGACATTAGCAGATTCAGAGAGAGGTGTCATCTCAGGCCCCTGCTGCTTTGAGGCCTATCTCTCTAAAGCTCAGATAAAGCAGTGACATTATGCTCATTGACTGCAAAGCATCTAGCTGCTCCTTTAATGGTCCCCTCAGACTTCACAAGGGCTGTGCTCTCAGGAATTAAGGACAATTCCCATTCCCACGTCCTCCAGCTCATTGTGTAGCATTGATATTAGGGGTATGACTTTTGAGCCAGCCACCCTCTTCTCCTCTGACCGCTAAATTGTGGCATAATTGAACAGGGAACAGCACTTTAATACAATTTACAATAATGTCATAATGTTGTGATGAGAAATGGCATCAGTCATAGTGTAGGCCTACTAAAGCTGCAGCTACAGGTTCTCTAGCTCAAACACAGAGCTAAGGTGTGTGCTGTTCCATTGCGTCTGTACCTTTAGTTAGCTTTGTTGCTTGCCGTCCCATATGCTACTGTACCTCCATCAGTCTCTGCTATGTAATCAACCATAAAAATACAGTATGTCCTAAATCAAGTGAAATATAAATAAAATGTGTTTATTAGCTAAATGAAAGGCTGCAGTAAAATATGCATCAGTTTTGATTGGTTCAAACATCTGATTTCAAACCAACTGCAAGACCTTTGTCTTTGGTTTGTTGGCATCTTTGCTTGTGTGTGTTTGTATATGTGTGACCAGGGGTGTGTTACTTTGTGCGCTCAATCAGAGGAAACACTTCAGGACATTCTGATAATAAAGGCAACAAAACAGTTCAAAGATGAAAGGATGGTAGTTAAACATCTCAATTAATGCAACAAATCTAAATAAAACCCCCATAAATAAATGTTAAAGTATTACTCCTTTCGTTTAACCTTTCATGGGGCAACTTTAAGAACACTTTCCAAGGTAGGAAAGGAACTGCGGACTGCTGTGCTCAATCCGGAGATCCATCAGTCTTATTGACGTCATTTTTTGACAAACATGCAAATAAATGGAGCTTGCAAATTTGAAGCTACAGCCTTCTGGAAAAGCACCACAGAAAACAAATGCTACACAAATGTGATGAATTACTGAAGCTCGCCATAAAAAAAAAAAAAAAACACATGGAGATACAAACATTTGTATGTCACATGGGGTACACATGAAGAAGTAATATTTTTTGATTAAACTCAGTGAGGTGAGCTGTGTCTACTTGTCTAGTCACACAAGGCATTGTGGGAAACCATTTCGCTCCTAGCAATGGATAGAAAAGTCAGGAAGGCCTTAAGCTAACAGCATCCTGCTTTCTCTTCTTAGCTCCTTTGTTACCCCCAGCACTATTCAGATTTCATTTATAATGGCGATAACTGACTCCCTTCTGCTTTGGGTCAAATGTTATTACCGCCGTTTGCTTCTTCCTCTAAAGAAACAAGTCTATGCCCATGAACTTAAACCATGGTGATTTCCATTAATGGAGGGGATAAACTGACATAAAGATGCTCAAATCTTAAATGTACTCTTGACTAATTAAATCTTTTTGAACTCTTGATGCAATTATTTAATATCACCGGAAATTCTGTATTAGACTAGTCAAATTTGTTCAGGTTTTTATCCTCATTGGGGGCAGTTGACTCTATGAATGATGGCAGATTTTGACCCTGGATAAAACCATATTTACTCTGAGTGGCAGTCTGCTGGGAGATGTTATTTTTTTTTTATATTATATTACTAATTCTCCCACAGCAAATTAGTTTAACTTGTCTGTTGTCAAAGCAGGACAAACGTACCCACTCACAGGTATGAACTGACACATAGAGACACGTCAGTATCAGACATCAGACTAAATCTAATCATTTCATACCTTCTGGTATATTCTTTAACAAATGTAAAGGAGGATCCCGACCAACCTGTCACGGACATGCTGCACCTTACAGCACAAATAATCTGTTCCCCCTCCATAAAATGGGAAAAAATTAACTTACCAGAAAATCTTTTACTGTGCTTATTCCTCTCATCATCAACAATAAATCAAATAAGTTTGAAAACATTTGCTCTTTATTTGCCAAAGTTATGAGGGAAGAACCATATATTTTAGACACCTGAAATAATCCGTTCCCCTCCTTAAAAATGGAACAAATAAACTTACCAACAAGTCTTTAACTGTGTTTATTCCTCTCATCATCAACAATAAATCCTGTGAATTTGGTAGCATTTGCTCTTTATTTGCCAAAGTTATGGGGGAACCATATATTTTAGCCACCTGAAATAATCGGTTCCCCCTCCATAAAATGGGAAAAAATTAATTTACCTTCAAGTCCTTAACTGTGCTTATTCCTTTCATCATCAACAAGAAATACTGCAAGTCTGGAAACTAAAAATAATCTGTTCCCCATGGAGGAAAATGGGGAAAAAATAAACACACCTTGTGAATTTTGAAACTGTTGATCATTATTTTTCTTTATAATGTTTGAAACATTTATTTTTTGATATTTTGAAATCAAAATGGTTTGCCTTAGGTTCTTGAGTTTGCTGTGGTGTGTTGGTTTATGTATCTTATGTAATGGTTAATAACTTGCATTTTGAAAACTGTTTGATATTGAAACTTACAAGACTTTGATATAAGGCAGCTATGGAAAGATAGTTGAAATCCCAAGGCCACTTACCTTTATCAAATAAAGAGCAAATGTTTTCAAACTTGCAGTATTTCTTGTTGATGATGAAAGGAATAAGCACAGTTAAAGACTTGAAGGTAAATTAATTTTTTCCCATTTTATGGAGGGGGAACCGATTATTTTAAGTGGCTAAAATATCCATTCGCTCCTCTCCTCCTCCCATAACTTTGGGGAATAAAGAGAAACTGTTTCCAAATTCTCAAATTGTTATGTGTGATTGCATGTAGTAGCCTATAGTAGAAATTTCCTTAATCCAGTAATCTGTCATATTTTACATTAGAACAGGATTTACCAGAAAGTGTTTGGTGACGGACTTTTATTTCTGTCAAGCTGAAGTGACAAAAGTTGAAGAAAGACCGATTCTCGGGGAACCACAAAAAGACCTCTTTTATTTAATTACTTTACAATTTTGTAAACAACAGCTGTCGATTAAACTAAATGTTACAACCTTGACATGATTATCTCTCTACCTACCTCTCTGGCTGTAATGCGCGCTCCCGAAACTGGGGGGACAGATTTTCAAAGGGCAACAGAATTTCGCATAAGACTGGTCTCACTGCTGATCTCAAATCCAGCGATCGCTGCCCGTCAATTGAAACCAATAAATTCTGCCCAAGGCATTCGACTTGTAGTGCTATTAAATGCTGAAAACAGGCTTTGAGCATGCTTATGCATTCAAAGCCTTAAACCACTCACTACTCTGACTTATACCGTGGAAAATTTCACCAGGCGCAATTAGTCCATCTTATTTTCCACACTTGGTCCTCTTTATATTGTCCAGACTGCAACAACTCAAACAATGCTGTGATAAAACATTGAAAAGATTGTAAAATTTGAAATCCCTTCACACTCAACAGTTCACATCTGTCCTTTTCACCTGGTAAGAATATTTTATTTCTCAGAGACTTCGACTTCTACCTCTTCTTAAATTTATTTCATGAACACTCTCTGGAAAAAGAATCAAGGGAAGCTTTTGAAAAAAAAAAATCAATAGCCATCTCTACTTGAGAGTATAAATTTATTTTCTCAGTTTGTCACCCAACCAAAAATAGATGTTTTATCACCAATCCAAATTTGAATGATTGAAAAGACAACTAAGCTCATTACAATTTGCTCTCAAATGTTATAACAACACATAAAAATATTATATTTAAAGTATAAAATATTATATTAGAAAAATAAAAAAAGCTTTAAGGCTTGCCTAAAACATCATCAGGCATCTGCCTGCAAATAAACCAGTAGCTCTGAAGAAAGGATATCCGGTCAAAGCTGTCTGTTCTCAAACACAAGAGGAAAAGTTAATTATTTTAGTACGTCTGCTGTCTTTAAGTTATAATGGCATGAAACCGATTGTAAAACCAGATTAAAGATAAAACTCAAATTAGATCGAATTGTGGTGGCTTTACCTAGAATATTCCTAGCGACAGAAAAGGTTAAACATTTCCTATGTTCACCTTTTCACATAAGTCATAAAGTATAGTTACCAATATTGTCTTTGAGCTATTTTTATTGGGGTCATTTGGTTATATAAAATTGAAGTTACATTCACAAAATTATTTTGCATCACAAGGACTTTAATGTCAAAAATTAGCTAATGGTTCCTCCTGAATAATGGAAACTTTCTGCTATGTAAAGAAACTATAGGCTTTCACCCATTATATAGTAAATGGAAAGTGCATATTTTCTGTAAAAATAGGTTTGTTGTTTTAAAATGAAGTTTAAAAACAACAAAAAACTGTCATGATCCGTGGTTTTGTGTTTCATTTTTGAAGCTTCCTGCTGTCTCTGTGCTCTCTGTGTCGTCCTGTCCTCTCTTGATTACCCCCAGGTGTGTCTTCTTTCCCTGATTACCTCCCTGTGCATTTAAACCCTCCTGGGTCTCTTGTTCTTGGTCGGGTCCTCATCTGAGTTCGTCTGTGATTGTCTGAGAATCTCAGTGTTTGTTAGAGCTATTCTTCTGCCTCCCGTATGTCCAGCGCTACCGGTGTTTAACCCTGGATTCAGTTTTGCCGTGCTGCCTGGTCTGAGGAACTTTCAGTTTGTTGTATTTTTGGACATTTTCATCATTAAAACCCTCATTTACAACGCGTCCTGGTTCCAGACTCTGCCTCGCCAATTCCACCACAACCAAATCCCGACAAAAACCTCTCCTTAGGAGAGCCTTCAGTGTACTCTGTGACATCATCTGCACTGTCTACCCCGAACACTGAATAGGACTCATTTCTCATCTCTCCCTCATAACCGACCTCATCTTGTATACACCGGTTCTCTATTTTAATGATGTCTAATCAATGCTAAAGCTGCGACCACCCTCTCAGTCCAGTTTTGGGGGGCTTTGTTAAAGGTAATTGGTTCACTTGAAAGGGGCCTTCCACTTTTCCTCAGTACGAGTTCTCAAATACTCCCCATCGCCGTAGCATGCTGCCTTCAAGGCTGTTATTGAAGCAGGATTCGTATCTTAGCGCGCTGCGACGATGCCGCCATGGTCCAAGCCATTAACAAAGGCCGCTCATCCGTAAGCTCATCATGCCTTTCATTCACCGCATCACATGGCAGGCTGTTTTTAACGACTTCATTATCACAGCTCAGCATGTTCCTGATTATTTAACGCAATCGCTATTGTTCTGTCCCTCCCGTTCTACATTTCAGTTCTTTTGCAGTCTGTGCCCGCTGTCTATGTCCACCCCGAGCCTATAATTTCCTTCGAAGAACGGATGGTCATTTAAATGGCTCCTTCATTCTCTCCTGCGTTCAGCACGCTACTGCATCAATTCAGGTCTCGCCCCATCAACATTCTTTATATACTTTCGCAGGGCAATCCTTCACCAAGTTCTCTTCCGCTATCATTTCTTCCACTCACCCCATTAATATTCCTTCAGTTCTTGCCTTTATCACTCACTGTTTCAACCATTGTCAATCAAACTTTCCTACATCCACAGTCTGCTTGCAGGAATCAGTTTTCATATTAGCTTCATCAATGTAGTTTTTGTCTAGCCTCTTCTCAACCCAGCTGTGAAACTCCTCCTCAATGGGATTGCTTGCATAGCTCCACTAATTCTGCTCACACTCCCGTTACGCAGAAATCCCCTCACTGCATTCCAATCCGGTAACTTCTCCCCTTACTTGAGAGCACTCCTCATACATGTTCCTAGCATTTTATGATTTTCTTTTACTGAGCGAGGTCACATCTTTCTCTAAAGTATTCAATACATCAAGAGACTTATCTACCTCAGTTTTGAAATTCTACCTGACCACTTCAGCCTCCTTATCAAGCACACCAGATCAAAAAATCCATGCATAATCTCCATTGCACGCACAGTCCGTTGTGCCCTTTCCGCGCAATGTTTAAACTTGCGTGTAAAGCATCAACTCATCAATAAACCCCTTTTCTCATTCCTGAAGGCTTCCTTACGGCTATTAATGGTTTATCCACTTCGCAGACTGACTTTAGCAGCTTGCAGTCTTTCCCCAAGCCATTTATTGGGCCATTCTTTTAGAATAGGCGCCGCTCATCTGCTGCTTTTCAAGGTGTTCCTACTCCTTCAGCTCAGTCGCTGGACACCCTTGGCCTCCTCATTATACATCAGATCGGATCTGTCAGCTGTGCTCGAAGCTCAGCATTCAATGTCCTCAGGTGAGCATCTCATCACGACTGGTGGCAGGGCGTTTTTTGGCCATCTATAACATCTATTTCTACCTAGGGTCCAGCCCGGCTATCTGTCCATGGCCTTTAGCTCCACAGCCTCTGTCTCATCTTCCGCGGATCATCATGCAGTTCGTGCCAACAGTCTCACAGACTGCAGGCCCCCGCCAACGTGGCTCGCACCTAACAAGTCTCACAGACTGCAGGCCGGCTAGGCCTCGACCCGGCACCCTCTTTTGGGGGGGGAGGACTACCCAGAGCTTTGCCGAAACCGATCACCTGCCCCCTGGTGATCCTCAGCTCATAAGTCTTCTGCCGGGTCCGAGCGCCAAAGACTTGTGTCATTAAATCATTTAACTGCTATCTTTTTCTGTGTGAGTCTACCCAGATTGAATTAAGGTTTGACCTCTATTCCCAGTAGAGCTTTGTCTAAAACTCTGATGTTTGCTTAAGCTAACCAAGCTGGGAGCATTTTGTATGGGTCTCACACAAGCGGTTAGTTCAACTGTTTTGTTCCAGAAGACAACCGTTTTGGGGAAAAAAATAAAAAAAAACAGCCTCTAAACAGGGATCTTTGAAATACAATTTTACTTATAGTGTGACAACAAATTCTTTCTGGATAACAAATTTCTTAATGCAGATTACTTTTCAGGTCCTTGTTTACCTTTAAGAATCCTTTCAGACTTGGCAGCCATTGTTTTTAAGATATGTATCCCAGCTGAGATGATATCCTAATTTGTGGCTCTCCAGGAAAAGGAGTTTGAATATGCATGATGCACTTCTTCAAATAAAGAGCACCACCAGTCCCTTAAGAAATGAATAATTAATGCTGAGATGAATTATGCAGCCACATGACCAGGAGTTGTCTAGCATAAACCAATTAAGTGTCATGGTTGGTTCAATATCTGGTTACCTTTGTAGAAAAAAACAAAACAAAAAAACTGTTTTATGAGCTGTGAGGAACTGTGAATGAATAGACAATGGGAATCTTGGTTGGATGAACAAAAGAAAAGTATATAAATGAAGATTAAAAAAGATGGATATTAGATAAACAACTTGTTTTTTTTAAATTTCACATTAAATATATTTCACTAAACACCATCTCCTGGTTACAATAAATCTTACCTCCAAACTGGAATTGAGTGATTTGTTTTATTGCAAAAAAAAAAAAAATGCATCCCAACATCTTTGAGATGTACAGAAGGGTGTGTGTATATAAAAAAGAACTTTATCTTTTTACTATTCTGTGTTTCTATTAATTCTGGTCCCTGTCACATTTGATTTTTTTTATCATCTATTTTATGTTATATGTTTTTTGTTTTTCTCCTGTACTGCTCAAACAAATCGCTCCTGGTGGGATTAATGAACTGATCTAAATCTAAAGGACCTCCCACTGGTGACGATGCAATATTTTATTATTTTAAAGATTGAACCAATTTTAGACCAAGTAAAGATTCATGGTCAAATGGCAAAACACATTTTAAATTTTTCATATGTTTATTATTCTAAAACAGAGTACAATACGATTCTTATTTTTGTAAATTTTGTAATATAAGATGTTTATACATTTCTATAACAAAATTAGATAAGCAGAAGTTTAGATTGCCTTGGCACCTTTTGTCATAATCTTAACATCCAACCTGACCTGATGAGGCATACGATGACCTCACATCTGATGGGAAAGAAAAATTACCAAAAAAAAAAAAAACTAAAAACCAAAACAATAAAAAGCTGGATATGCATATTTCCGTATTTCATGTGATTTGGTTTAGCTAATGCTATTGATGCTGAGAAATCTGAGGGGCCACCATTTTCCATCACATGGTCACAATGATGGACACAGAAAAATTCAGAAATAATTTGACACTAGATTTGGCCAAAACCACGTAAGAAAAAGAAAAGCCTTAATGTTGCAATACAGGTACAGTTGAATAACAAGTTTTATTTGATTTAAAAAATTTAAAACTGTTAAATTGTTATTGTTTTCTGCTGAGGAATCAGAACGGCATGGAAGCACAGATGACAGTCAATTTACAAACAACAAGAAATCTTGAAGAAATAAAAGAAGGCTTTGCATATAAAGGAAAATAAAAACATACATTCTTGTTGCCATGAACACCGTTCTAAGACAAAGAATCTAGTTTTATTAGCAACGATCAACGCAACACAAAGATGAAGGAAACGTTTGACTCCTCTGTGGCTGAATTTCTTCCCATTTCGGCTGTTAAATCAAGTTAAGTTTCTTCCCCACAGCGGCCCAGTCCTATTTAGACCAGATTTAAACGCCTTAAGTTCAACATGCCGATAAGCTCGGGTAGAAAAGCGGCTCTGCCTCCCGCTACAACAGTCACAGTTTACAAAAACGGAGACGTTTTCTTTCCCGGGAGAAAAATAGTGCTGAATCCCCGACAGGTGTCAACTTTCGACAACTTTCTGAACACCGTAACCAAACACCTGGAGGCTCCGTTCGGCGCCGTCAGGAGGCTTTATACACCCACGCAGGGCCACAGAGTGCAGAGCCTGGATCAGCTGCAGCACGGGAGCGCATATGTTGCAGCAGGAAGTGAGGCGTTCAAGCTGCTGAAGTGAGTAAACAGGCAGTCAGTCATGGATGAATGTGATCAAATAAGACTGATTATAAAACTACTACACCTGCAGATCTATATACACATATTTACAGTTGTGCCTGAAAGTCAGCTGCTAATAAAAAAAATCGAAAATGACAAAAATTAAAATCATGACATTGTTTTTGAATATATATTTATAAATACTTATTTGGTATTAATAAATAAAAGACGAAAACCAGACTGATGTAGCTCCTGATCTAAACTGCTGTTGAGCAACACTTTGAAACAACCACTGAAATCAGGTGTTTTTTTCTTTAATGTTCAGAAAATATTCTGTAAGATTGTTGACAGGTATGCTGGATCACTGTTCATGAGGAAGGTACTCTAATTTGTCAGGGATTTTTGTATTTTGAATTTATTTATTTTTATAAAAAGATCACTATTATATTTTACTAAATGATCATTTAGAACATTTTTATTTCTTACTACTTTTTCAGTTTTGTGTTATTTGAATTACAAGTGTTAATTTATAATTTTCTTTTATGGGAGGGTATGTAAACTTTAAGGCACAGCTGTTTATATCGTATGCTTTGGTGCTTCAGTGTTTGATGTTTTCCATGGTCGGATGTAGAGCATGTCATCCATTCTGCATTCATCTGCTGGTTTAGCAGTGTCGCAGTCAGTGACTGAATGCTCCAAATGCTGATAAAGACGTGTGGTGGTTCTGTGATAAGGACTGGCAAAGATTCTTCATTACATTAAGATAATTATAGACCACCCTGAGCATCCTCTTCATCAGACTGTTTGAGTGTCTTCAGTCAGAGGCTTCCTCTGACTGAAGACTTCCTGTAAAACTGATTGCTACAGGAGATTGTTTCACGCTCATAGCAAGCAGCATCTAACACATTTATTGAGTCTATAAAACAAACAAACAAAGAAAAAACAGTTTGATGCAAGTTAGAACAACATTTTAATTTCTTTGGGGTCAATTAAATTTTTTATTTATTTAGCTAATTTAAATGAAACAACAAAGGTTATGGTACCAGTTTCTTCCTCTTTTTATTCTCTAAATCAAGATTGTCCTTCCCCTGCACAAAACTGAACACTAAAAGTATAGATGTTTAACTCAGTTTAATGTTGGTATTTTTTACTATTTAGCTGAATTATTAAATCACTGATGTAATTTGTCTTTACTATCCTTTCTTATGCAGGCAATCATTCCATGTTTATATTTCCATGTTGAATGCCTGTTTTAAATCACATTTTTATTTTTTCTTTCAGTTATCCCCAGCTCGCCCCCTTGAAGCCTCAGAATGGGAGAAATAAACAGGTAAGAAGGAGATTTTGATCTAAATCAGTTCTTTTTAAATGATTCTGGTGTGTGAATTATAAACCACATATTTATATACCTTATGTTACAAAACGCCATATTAATAAAATAATGCATGAGCTAGAAAATGAACTGGAACGCCTTGGAAATGTTTTATATCTGATATGAATAAAACAAATCATTTATTTATATTTTTTGTCATAAATCAAATGCCTTCATAGGATATTGCAAACATTACTCTGGATTGTTTCATGTTATGAGTGTCTGGATGCTTGGTTGTTTGTCTCTGATTAGCTCCAGGCTGCCCCACACTGAGCACTGGGCCTGAAACATTGAAAGGATGAAACCTGTGCAGGAAAATGGTGGATGTACTTGTCAGTTTGGAATGTAACCTGTTGGGTGTGTAGGTGGCGCAGTGGTTAGAGTGCACGACCCACGTACAGTTGCCTTAGTTCTCAACGCGGGCGACCCGGGTTTGAATCTGGTCCTTTCCCGCTTGACTCTCTCTCTCTCATACTCCTTTTCCTGTCAACCTACTGTCTGGAAAAAAAACGAGCCACTCGTGCCGTAAAAACTCAAAAAAAAACTAACCTGTTGCAGTTTAGAATAAGAATCACCATTAACCAACAACCAAAAGATTAATGCACAATATAAGAGATAGACAAAAAGTATTTTAGTGGCTATTGAAGATTTCTGTTTTTGTTAAAACTCAGACTAATGGTAACTTTGGCCAATTCTGTTGGTTATAATACGATAGGTGAAACTATCATTTAGCACTGAAGCTGCAAAAGTCTGCAGAGGAAATGCTTTTAAATCTAACAAAATGTGTAAAAACGATTAGAAGATGATCCCCAGGTATGGATGCAGTCACATGGCACTAACTATTACTAAACCTACTCAAGTTTAATCACAGAAACAAACTGTTTGTTTTTGTGTTGACTCTTAAAGAAGCTGTAGATTTAGACCTGATGCATTTAATGAACCCAAAAAAGATCCTCTGGTTCATTAAAAACCACTGATTATCATTCTGAGCCGATCAAGCAAACGTTTGTTGACTCCAATCACCAATCAGCTGATTGCTGCAGCAACACAGGGATCACTTCAAAGTTCTCTGCTTCATTTTCTCTCCCAGGTTCAACCCGTGGCTCATCCCAGAAAAGTTACTTCAGCTCGCTGGAAGAAAATCACAGATGGAACCTGCTCAATAAAGTTGGTATTGATCTGAAACTGGTTCCCAGTAAGAGGTGCTGTCCTGTGTGTTTTCATTTATTTTTTATTTATTTTTCCTATGATTTGCTTTATAGTGTCTTTGCCAATGGAGAGGTCCTGATTCCTCCAACTCGGGTCCGAATCCCAAAGCACACTCTGAAAAGCTGGGAAAGTGTTTTATCTATGGTGACTCAGAAAGTGGATCTCCGCACTGGGGCTGTTTTCAAGTAAAATGAATCTTCACTAAAAGTATAAGTTGAAGTTAGTGTTTAGACGAACAGCTGACATGTTTTCCTATCTTTCATTTTTACTGGATTACTCAATAGAACTTTTTTTTATATACAATTACTTAAATGAAACTTAAAATGAAAAAGAAAATGCAAAAATTTATATCTAAATAAATAAATACACATATGAATGTTAAAATTAATGACTATAAAAATAAATGGATATACATATAAATAAATAACTACACATATACATGTAAAAATAAATAAATGAATAAATATGACGATAAATAAATATACAAATGACTGTATAAATGCATAAATAAATCAATGAATAAATAAATACATGTTTTGATCATAAAAAGGCTAATTCTATATTTTTAAAAGTTGTATTTTTCTCTTTATTTAAGTATTTATACATGTATTTTCTTTTCTGACCTTCCAGGCTATGCCGGCTCGATGGGAAGCCTGTCTGCGGACCTTCAGAACTGGAGAACAACCATCATTATGTTGCGGTTGGGAACGAAAAGTTCAAACATCTCCCATATGAACAGTGGGTTCCCAGCAGGGATTTAGTAAAGAGAAACAATGGATGTCAAGGGTAGGCGACGTGTTTTCCTTTCTGGAGATGCACCTGTCAGGCTGCTTTGGGCAAATACTATTCTGGGATTTTCATTGAGGTCTGACCGATTCAGATTATATTTTCAATTTTAAAGAGTTGTTTTTTTCTAAAAGTAGTCAGTTTTGAATAGAACATTAAATATAAATGTTGGAATAGCGATGCTTCAAAACAATTCCTTTTGTCCAACCTAAAAAATGATTATTTTGGGGGGAATTAATTTTTCACATAAGAGCAGGTTGCTTTTGATTGGCTTTATATTCTCAATCTTGTAGAATTACATTTTGTGTTTATTTAAACACTTTGATTAAATACTTAAAATACATAAAATTTGTCTGATGATCTAAAACACTCGGTTAAAAAAGGCAAGATTTGATGAAATCTGTACAGTGGCAACACAAAAACCTTCATATAACTATCAGCAAACTTAAAGCAGTACAAAAGGTTA
Source organism: Jordanella pulchra (assembly GCA_034780135.1). Lineage (NCBI taxonomy): Eukaryota > Metazoa > Chordata > Actinopteri > Cyprinodontiformes > Cyprinodontidae > Jordanella > Jordanella pulchra. The sequence goes on from JAUZNJ010078374.1 coordinate 16,598, forward strand.
ATGTCATTGTTTGAGGTGTTAATAGAAATGGGTGAAGTTCATTGTTTTGTTGCATTTGTGGAATTGTGAAAAGAAATTCAAATCTTGAAGTATTTGAAGTAATATTCTATAATGACTATTTAGGAAAAACACAACGCTGGATTATAGATTATGTTGTGAAAAAAGAAAAAAATGTAAAGATTGTTCTTTTACCCCTGCAGCCAAGCTCTCCCACCTGCTGCTAGAAGCAAAAGACCTGAAAACAGTACAGTGAGTATTCCTATTTCAAAGTCGTCTACAGTTAGCCGTCAGGTTGTTCCTTTTTTCGTAAAGCATAAAACCAATACTTTAATCCCACATCTTCCCTTTGTTGTGTTGCTGCACTACCTCAGTAAAATCACAACCCTATGCACACAATGCATTTCAATTAACATTTCCCACTTGTGGGAGACTTGTTGTGGGGGCGGGATTCGTTATGAAACAGTCCTATCATCAATCAGTGTCTGCAAGCAGCACTGAGTTACCATCGCTTTGCACTTTGATGGGTAATCCCCAAAAGAGACGGGCTGGTCCACTTGATCAAGTGCACTGAGCCTTGGATCATACTGTATGGAGCAACGGGGCTTTGCTTCCTGGGAAAAAAATTCCATTCAAACTAGAACCAGGACAATTTGTTTTTTGATTAAGTACACAGCAAAATGTTTTGAATCTATATGGGGATTTGCTCTGCTGTGGGCCAGAAAAAAAGAGCACCAAATCAGATGGTGAAGATGAAAACATGCCTTGTCAGCAGGTTTAGCTGCAAACGGCCCCTCCTTCCTCTGAGAGATGTGTCTGACATCTGATTTTTCTAACCATGAAAGATGGCAAAGCTGTTGCAGGTGCCAATTTTATTAGATGGAGAAAAATACCCCTTGCCTTATCTGTAGTAGTGCCTTTTGTTGACTGGCTTTCTGTTTGGGTATATGGATTGATATTATCAATGTGTTAGAATGAACTGGAGTGTAGATGCTGTTATAAGATCTCTTCATCATGTTAGCAACTATCCAAGTAAAAAATTAATCAATGAAAACAACTTTGTCATCAAAAAAAACAAAAAACAAATGTTGTGTTGTTTCAGTTGGAGCCAATAGGTGGAGACAGAGACAGATCTATGGCCACGTTTTACTATAACCAGTTCAATGGAGCAATACTCAACAGGCAGAGTGCTGCTGCATATTACTTCTCTTTCCTCTGTGTCTCGCCGCTCATGAATCTGCAAGCATGAGCTGCCAGGTTAATAGGAATCTTCCATAGGGGAAAAATACATGCAACAAAAATGTCTTGCTCGCCCCTGATCTGTCACTTGTTTAGCTTGCTGATTACACACCTCTTTATAGGGTCACAGCTATCGTTAATTTCACTTTGACCTCACAAAACAACAGCAGTCTGGATGGAAATGCCTGTAAAAGGATCCCTTACATGCTCGCTGAGGCTGTGTTAAATGTAACCTTGCCCTTGCAATCTGACAGTATGGAGATGGTGTCTTGTCCTGGTCTGCTGGGGTGAGGGTCTCTGCAGGGCTGGAGGGGACATTTGGTCTAGACGGTGTAACGTTTAATCCTAAAAATGTTTGCTGACTGCATTACTGCAGACGTGAAGTAAAAAAGTCAGGTGACATAAATAGTGAGAAGACACTAATGATGTGTATTAGGTATGAAACCTACTAGTTAGACTTTACTTTAAAATGATGCAATTCATGCCAAATATATATCCCATCCGCCAGTTTATTATGTATTTGTGTTCAGTTTCATGCAAATAGTGCTTTAGCATTTAACCATCAAGATGTGAAGATGATATGCTGAAGTTTGTAGTGAGAATCACAAGGATGGGGGGAGATTTAAGTGACTTTGAACATAACAGAAGCCAGACGTAGAAAACGAAGGCTTGTTAGTTTTCAAAACTTAGGGTTCCCTCTTGGCATCTCTCAGGTATTCAGAAGACTGTCTGAGAAAGTGAGAATAATTGTGTAGACGCCAATGGTTTGTTGATGTCAGAGGTCAAAGGAGAATTGGCAGAGTGGTTTGAGATAACCAGAAGGAAGGCAACAGTGGGTCAAATAACCACACATTGCAAACAAGGTATGCAGAATACAATCCCTGCATGTAAATCAGGCTGAACCTTGACACAGGTGGGCTAGGCAGCAGAAAACCACAGCAAGTGCCAATCCTCCCAGCTAAAAACAGGGAGCTAAAGCTGCACTTTGCACAGATTCACTCAGACAAAACAAAAACAGGTTAAAGAAAATCAAATGAGGTGAGCTCAGGTGGTAGGATCTGTATTTGAATATCTTGAAAAGATGGATCCCTGTTGCCTTGTGTCAATCACTTAGGCCATTAGTGCTGTTGTCACAGTGTGGTGAAGGTTTATGTGGGACATTCTGGCCCCCTACTGTAGCAGTTCCTACTTACCATGGTTAAACTCCATAGCCTGCACAAGTGTTGCTGCTGGGACGGCCTTGTCCAACAGTATTTCCATCTTCTGATTGAGACTTTCAGGAGGAAGCTGTTCCATGTTACCAAGCTCTAGCTGTCTAAAAGTGCTTTTTAGAACATTTCAATAAGTTCACTGGAATTCACAGGCTTCAAATTCACCAGTTCAGTAAATAATCATGGTGCTGTAGATATGTAACGCAAATTAAAAGGATGTTCTTATGGGATGTTTGGTTAACAAACATGCTGTGAGTGTACAATGTTGAAATGTCAATACAAACCATGACTTCCGAGAAAGAGTTTTGACATCTTGTTGAATTTATGCCACTGACAATTGAAAGCCAATCTGAATGCTTTAAAATCTAACTAGAAATCTCTCTAAATGTGCTCTCTAAAGATGGTGTTCACTAAAGCCATAAATCCCCCTGAAACTCTCTTCTTTGTGTTAGTCTCGGTCCATCCATCCTCTTTCTGCTTATTCAAGGTTGGGTCGCAGGGTAGTGTGTCGATGTAGGAAGACCCAGACTTCCATCTTCCCATCCATGTGGACTGGCTTCTTCAGCAGAATCCCAAGGCGTTTCCAGACCAGCCAAGAAACATACTCCCTCCTGCTGTGTCTGGCTCAGGAAACACTGTTTTCATTAGTGCTACTCATCATAAGGGGTTGTGCTGCACTTTGTCTGTTCCCTCACCTAGGACCTGACTCTACTAGGAGCATAAAGCTCCTGACAGTGTAGTTTCTAGGATCACTGGAAGACTAAGACCGCTCAACCAGTCTTGGTTATCTACTGCTATTCTGGTCCTCTTGATGTCAGTAACGATAATCAACATCAAAGAAGGGAAGGCAAGGCAAGGAACGTTTATTTGTAGAGCACAATTCAGTACATGGACAATTCAAAGTGCTTTACATAAAACAGACAATAGAATAGATGAACAATAAACAGAGTAAAACCAAATAAACATTCAAAACACGTGTAAAACAGATAAAACAGTTGCACACAACCTTAAACTAAACATACCTCAGTCAACAATTTAACTTCAACAGTCAAAGGCAGCTCTAAACAAAGGGGTTTTTAACTCTGACTTAAAAGAACTCAGCATCTTATATAATATAGCATATTCTGATTTTTATTTCAATGCAACCATTTTTGTAAGAACTCTTGGTTTGTTAAAAAAACACTAAGCTATTTAATTTTGCTGTGTAATAACCATCAAAATTTACTTAAGAACAGCAGTTATCGAAATCCACAGAGGTCGACTAAGTTTCCAGAACTGGACTTTCTTTCATCAGCAACACTTCCTATTTCTCAGCTCCTTATGTATGATCTCAGAGTTGAAGGGAAGCAGCAAAGCCCTGAGGAAAACTGTGCCTCCTTGTTGCTGCCAGTATGTCTGCTGACTGTGAATCAGCCCTGGGAGTGGCTCCTACTGATACCACAGTCAGTATAGCTGGAGGCTGGTCAGCCCAATTGTTTGGGACCTCCATTATCCCCTGGCTATCAAATCACCCTGTCCTCTTGTTGACTCCTGTTTTCTGCTACTTGAGAAGGCCCCAGATTACTTTTTGCTCGGCCCTCCCAGAGACCCTGTTTGCACTTGGTGTAGCACAGTCTGAGGCCTCCTGACACACACAGTTGTCTGTTCCCAAAGGAGACAGTGCTGCAGATATGTAACTCAGAGGAGGCAGTGGATGACCTCAGGTTTTCCACTGCCGATCCTCAGCTTGTGCATCTACTTTCCCAGCACCTCTTCTGCACCCTTCCCAGCACCCTCCCTGAGTGATGAGTCCTTACTCAGTGTTGATTTAAATGGTATCTATTTACATCTCATCACCAGGCTGTCAGAATGCTAAACAAGCTGTTCCATATTTGATTGGCCAGATGTGTTTTGACTCTGAGCTTCATGGCGATGTTGTTCCACATTAGTCAGTGATGAGTTGAGATTAGAAATCTGGACAGGGCACCACTGCAGCGCCACTCTCTGCCTCTGACCTCCTGAGGCTGTGGACACTACAGCGCTACGACATGAACTCTGTTTCAACTCTTCTTCACTAAATAAACCAAACAAACCTCAATCTTATTTTTGTTGTTCTACTTCTCCTCCTCAGCCCACTAACGGCTGCAGGAATCCAAAAGCATATCAACAGATGTTGCCTCAGCATTAAAGAAAGGCAAACAAGTGAAGAAGCAACCAAGCTATTCCCCAGACTCCATGTCAGTGAGCTTGCAAACACCGCTGCCAGGAGTGTGTTCTGGTGGAAGCCTGAGATCACTACACCAACCCCTGAGCCAGCTCTGGGACCCCGCAGTACAGAGCGCTGCTGCTGAGGAGAAACGCAGAGTTTGTTCACTCTGTGTCTGGAAGGGAGACATCCTTCACCTCCCTACCTACAGATGGGAAGAGGAGCCTGCAAGGAGAAAATTGCCTTTTGTGGAAGCATTAATTCAGATGTGTACCCTGTTGTCTGAACATCAGACTCAACTCTCCCTCATTTTCCTCTCCTCCCCTCACTCTTTCACTCTCCCACTGTGCAGCTCAGTCCCAACCCCCCCCCCCTTTTTTTCTGTTTTGTTTTGCCTTCCCCCACCATCAATAACCTTCTGCTGTCTGCAGCTGAGGAATAAGTTATTCCGTGAAACTCCCTCCCGTTTCCTCTAAGCTTCTTTGGATTTTCACTGTTTGATCTGAGTTGATAAATAAGACAAATGCAGTTAGAAATTCACGCCTGCCCCATTTCATCAATAAATGATTTGTTTGCCACAGTCCCAGGTGATTGATAGGTCGAGTGTTTGTGATGCATTGGAACCAGAGGAATTCAATACAGTAGTACATGTCAGCTCGTGAAACTCTAAGGTTGAAGATGAATGCAAATAAGCCATTGTAGCTTTAATGATACTGTTCCGTCCGTGCCTCCATCTGTGAAATATGACAGAATGTTGCGTCTTTTACCCAAAAAAAAGTCACCACCTACCTGTAGATTTTATTCATCATGGTTATTTTAACATATTTCTTTTCTGTAGGCAATGAGTAGAATATAAAACATATTTCAAATAGGATACAAATCATTCAGCTTTTGGGTACAAATAGAAGCATGGTTGCCAGAGGTGGAAAAAGTACAAAAATAATGCATTGGAGTAAATAAAGGTTAAGTTACCAGTATGAAATGTTACCCAACTAAAAGTAAGGAATAAGTAGGAATAAACTCATATAAGATTGTATAACTGGATTGTACATACACTGCAAAGTACATTTTTTCTTGAATCGAGCGGTAAGGCATGAGACAATATACATTTAAAATAATAGAAAAACATCTGCAGTCTCTTATTTCAAGTGAACAATATCTTATTATCTGATTTTAAATATAATTCCACTGGAAGATTATCTTATTTTTACTCATTTTTAGATTGTTTTTGCAGTGCACTTATATCACCACAGCTCTGTCTGTTGGGAAATAAGTCTCTTATGATGCCTGGATGTACAAAAGGTCGATTGAGGCATGTGATGGTTTTATTTTGACTGAAAGACTTATTCTGCTGAACTGGAAGAGTCCCCACAGGTCTCACACTGAGGACTGGATTAAACTCATAACACACACCGCTTCATTAGAATCAACGATATCTAAGCTAAATAACGTAAAGTCATTGTGTGTCATTTATTAGGTCATATGATGTTATTTCTGTCACTGCAGACCTGGAATATGCCATTTTTATTCTACTTTATAGAACTGTGTCGTTATTCTTGTTTATGTTTGTTCTTTCTTGTAAATTTTATTAATCATGTTTAATAAAAAACTTAAATGATAAAAAAACCTACAGTTTATAAATATTACAAAAAAATGAAATCTGTCAAGATATGACGTAAGGATGTTAGATGTGTATTGCTAAAACCCCTAAATAAGATATCCCCTTTTCCATTTTGAGAGTAGCATTTTCAGGGACATAAATAACCATCTGCTGTTGTCTTAGGAGTTATCTGCAGCTAATCTCCACCATCTCTAGAACCATTCTTTGTCGCACCAATCATCTGGCTTTATTCGATACAAATTACAGTCGTAAGTACCAGACAAAGTGGAAATTACTCAAAATAGCTACTAAAATAATATCTAACATTTACATGGTCATAGTCTTGAACATCAGATACGATCCACCAATGTTCACCTCCATCCAGTTATAGGATGCCCCCCAGTAAGTGCTATGCTATTCTTAGCTTTAGATTAATTCTGGTAACAAAACACTGGTTTTGCAAGTCATGCACCTCTGTAACAAAAATGCAAATTCAAGCCCCCCTTTTTATTTACCTGCATATTCTTGAATAACTGTCAAACTATTGAATGCAGATAACTCTATTTATTTGGGCAAACAGATTTGACATTATATTTATTAAGGTTTTTACATTTTTGCGCTTAAAAGCGAAGCTCTTGAGATTGCATTTAAACTTTTTTTGAAAGATTACCATGTTCCACTGGTGTATTGTTAGTTGTTTTTGTGTTTAATGCTTTGTTTTGACTCTGTTTGTTAGTAAACTAAGCCCTTTAAATATATTTACAATAATAATGGCGGTACAATACTGTGCATGTGCACAAGAGTTAAACAAGGCAGTAGCCTACTGTGGATAAGTCAAGTGTCAAGTGTGGAAATAGTGAAGAAAAGTCCAAAATCCAGTATGAAAAAAGGAAAACAAATCCAAGAGGGATAAGACTGACCAGCTCTGGGAATATAGTAAAATGTTGGTCATTGAAGTCGGAGCTAAACTAACGGAGATGTTCAGACCACACTTGATGGATATTTGGGTAAACTAAGTCCTTATTAGTAGTGATACTAGTGATAATAATGCTAAAGTTCCACGGTCCAACTAAAAAGTTACATTTTCTGTTTATTGATTTATTTTATTGATATGTTTGCGTTTGTTAGGAATAGGATTTTTTTTTCCTTGATGTTCTGATAGGAGGACTGACTAGTGTTGCTGTAGATTGGTTTATTTACTTAATTTTGGGTTGTCTTTGACCAATCCAAGCTGTTAGTTTTCAGTAGCAGCTTTAACATTGCAGGATGGTCGGGCTCTGTTAAGTAGCTGCGTCAATCCTCGCCATATGGCTTTCGGATTGTTCCATTGTACTGCCAGCAGATGGCGCTATGTCTGTTTGTGTCTGTTCACGTCTCTGGTGCTGGATCTCTGTTTAGCTTCAGGGACTAAACAATATCAGGATGGACATTTGCTGTACATCAAAGTTTTTTATATGGACCAAATGTTTTATCTCTTTTATGGTATAGAGATATAACATGACCATGCACCTTTATATGTACACTGTTCCCTTAAAGATGGCTCTGGATTTTCTAATTTCCCTTTTTTATATTAATGGTCAACTGCTGACATGGTTTTGCTTGAAGTT
>JAUZNJ010078385.1:0-24433 GCA_034780135.1 Jordanella pulchra
GTCCATTTTTTCCCTTTCAACCATGCCTGCTATCAGCAGTAAAATGTTGTTTCACTTGATGAATTTCCTTCAGAAAAATATTCACTCAGCTATGCAAAACATGAAGGGGTGCCAGTAATGGTGAGCAAGACTGTATCTTTTATATGAATTCTGTATAAAATATCTGATTTGTCTTTGCAAAGACAAAGTCTTGCCAATAATTTACCTTCTAACATGGAAAGCAGAAACACAACCATGTCCTTCAATAAGTCCATGAGCTCTTTAAGAAGTTTTATTTGCCTTGAATCCTGAAAAAGAAACAACAATTACAAAAACGAAAAAAAAATGTTTACAGTGATACCAAGAGAAGTTTACATGCTATTCTTACAAGTACCCGGCAGAGGGATTGGTTTAGAAATACTGTCCCTACACAAGGCTCTGTAAGACTAAAATAAGATTACAATTTTATAAAAAATAATAAAATTGAAACCTTTTTGAAAACTGTAGAATGGTATCTAGTGTATGTGCCATACCTGTGACAGCTTCATCTGCATGTGAGCAATAACATGGAGGAATCCCACGACAGCATCCCAAAGACGACTGTGAGCAAGACTCTGCTGATTTCCACTACATGGACCCTGGATAAACAACACAGGGGAAAAAAGAAACTAGGAAGTGAAAACTCTGCAGAAGGTAGAAAAAAACTGTAAATAAATCAAAAATACTAATGCCTAAATCTTTAGTTCTTAAATTTATTTTGACTGTTTAAATATATTTCTATTTACATGTCAATTCATCAAGCACTTCAAATTAAAATCTGCTACAAACAAATTATTCACAAATACTTAAACTCAAGTTCAACCCAAAGTAAATAGAGTCACTGGTAAAATATAAATGATTATAATATAAACCTCTTAATACCTGCTCATTATATCACCAAGGGAATATAGGAGTGAAGCTAGTGTGATATTAACAGTGTTCTGATATTAACAAAATATAGGTCTAGTAATTAGTACTTGATTAAAGGTAACCAAGAAAAACATAAATTGACTGTTCGGGTTAAAAATGTAATACAAATGGACTAACCTGTATGTACTCAGTAAGGGTGTTGAAGACCTGTCTGGTGACTTCAATGGCCTTGGAGAAGTTGTGTTGACCCAGAGGATCAATGACATCCTTCCCAGAGTAGTACCAGTAGAAATCACTGATTGATTCCTGTGGTGTGGCACACATCCTTGTTTTTATTTGTAAGGAGAACCTTCTTTAAAAAAAATGATCAAATAAAAGAACATACATGTTCGCTGTAGTTTTTATTTAATATTATAGCAGATTCATTTTTGTTCATTACAGGGGTACACTGATTACTAACACGTCATGGTGCAGCACAAACATGAACGATGTAAACCTTGAGCAACATTCTGTTCTAAAGTATTGATGTTTAATATGATGTAGGACCAACCTTTGCAAGTATAACTCTTCTCCGAAGGTTTTTTATACATGTGGTAAGGTGCACACTACAGAGGGCCTGGGCGGGATTTGATCCCAGGACTCCCAGGTGAAAGTGATGCGCGCCAACCAGTCAGCCAAAGGGATATCCCCTGAGCCAAGTAGCCAAGATGTATGATCTATTGGAGGCATAGTGACAGGACCACACACTGTCACATCTCTCCCCCTCTTTTCCCACGCACGTCCTCGTGCTCCACGCAGGCTGCCACAATTAATTTTAGAATCCGTGGACCGTTTAGCAGCATAGCACATGGATCCTGCCAACAACGCCAAATTTGGCAAGGTGCAAACTACAGAGGGCCCGGGCGGGATTTGATCCCAAGACTCCCGGGTGAAAGTCATACACGCCAACCAGTCAGTGGCCAAGTAGCCAAGGTGCATGAGCTACTGGAGGCATAGTGACAGGACCCCACACTGTCACATACAGTTCAAGAGAAAGCTTATACAAATTATTGACCGTTCATTCTGAGGTGCGTGTAGGAGCCATATATACATTTTGTAAAATGTTTTTTTGTGTTTGTGTGAGTTTAATTATTTTGCTCTACAAAAAAAGCATCTTGTAATTGTATTGTGCTTAGGCTTATGACATGGTAGCTTTCGATTGGCTATTGACTAATTAGTTTATGAAAGATGAAAGCACTTGCTCATTGTAGAAGTCTGGCACCTTGAGAGTAACACAATCTCTTGACTGTCACTTTCTATTTGTTTTTTGAATCTGTTTGTTATTTTTAACTTCTTTTAAGTTCAGTAAAGACTTAAAGATGACGGTCAGATTCAAGACCTCTTTTTTTTGGAAGAAATATGTTGCGTCTGAAAAAGAGATTTAAGGACATAGACTAGTGAAAGTTTGTTGCACTTACAGTGCAGATGTGAGGTTAATAGCCTCTAGTTTGCTGACATGAGCAGGTTCCCAGTTACTGCTCTAATCAGTTAAATAAAATCCCAGTTCTGTACCCACAAACTCTAAGGAGCTTGCTTTGTACTGTGTTGCACTGTTAACAAGGAACAGTTAGAAGAAGAGTCCATCAAAAACAGTCCCCACAAAGATGGGACCATTAAATTGTCTGACATCTCGTTATACGAAAGCTGTAAGACCTGCTTTCACTGAAGGCCAAACCCAACTCCTGAAAAAAGATCAACATAATTACATCCTTTGCACCAAGCCTGACGCTCAACACAATATAGCAAGAAAAGTATCATCATACTCATCTGCTCAATTGTAAGAAAGAGATTAGTTGTCATTTTAGAGAACACATACTCACTTAAATGCACTGGAAACTTGCACCTGATAAGTTAAAGCTCCTATGCAGCAGCTCGTGTTTGTACATCCATTACATTAGGCTATTGATGTGCACACTGGTTGTTGGCTAATCTAGAGCCCACATAGAGTTTGGAGGTCTATAGCTATTGACTTTGCAAAAGTTGTTGATGTTGTGCACTATGCACCTCATTATTAGCTGACTCCATTCTGAACAGGTCTACCACTTCATTGCACTGTTGCTTTAGTGACCAGTTACTTTCAATTTGTTATAATATCATCAACAGTTGTTGAGTGTATAGTATTTAAAAGTGAGGACATTTTCATGGATGAACATAATGCACGTGGCAGTCTATTATGGTACCTTGATGAAGTTGACTGAGCTACAGAGAACGGTTTGATACTGTTTGAATGATTATTGTTTGAATGCTTACATAGTTTCACCACCTACATTCAATGATAAAACCTGTAACTGTAACTTTTGGTAATATATTGTATATGCTTTCTAAAACTTCCATTGGTGGTCTGACATTTTTTTGTGGTCTGACAGTAAACTCACCTGTACACGTAGTAAATAGTCAACAGTTGATATAACAATGTTGACAGTGGTGTTGTTCCCAGTTTGTGTTCTTAAATAGTTCTGGAAATCTAAAACATGGAAAAAGAATATTGGAATATCAAAACAAAATATTATCTTTACCACCCTTTATGGTTGTTGATTTGCATTATTGACAAGCACATATGATATTAAAAAAATAATAATGGACAAGAACTAAGGAAGGTATAACCTGAATTATGTCCTTCGCATAGCAGCTGCAGAAAACGGAATAGGTCACAAGTCAAGTCTTTGTCAGGCATCACCTTTTCTCCTTTAACCAAAAAGATAACAGTAATTCAAAAATCGATGAACAGTTTCATGTGAGATTTATGGTAGAAAATAAAAGTAAAATTGAGTAAAATTGAAAATATGTAACCACAGCCTTATTGAAAAAAAAATAGATGTTGATGAAAGTGAAGGTGAGAAATACTTTTAAATTGTACTCTGAAACGGGAATCGTACAGCTGGCTCCTCTACCATAACATGGATTAACAGTAATGGATTTTTTTATTTTCATTTAACTACAGTACCTGAGCTCTCATCCGTGGCCATGCCTAATCCCTCTGCTTTGTTCTGCCTCTCAAATGCGTTCAGATCCAGGACACTGGGTAGCAGAAAACCCCATATACAGAAAAAGACTTAGCAAAACCTTTAAATATGTACCTCCTTTTTATCAAATTTTTAATCAGCCAGCTTGTCTGTTCTGATTTTAGAACTTCTTTCTTCAGTGACTTACCTACATGACTGCATGAGTCCAGCCATGCTCTGGAAAAAGCCAACATTGCGCTTCTCTTTTAGATAATCCAGCATTTTCTATAAAGCACAATAAACATAGACAGGTTCTACTAAAGCAGAAGTGATTAGTCTAATAATATGTTTCCATCAGGAATCAGTTGGGGTTAAGTGAGATCTTGTGACAGATCTGTCTTGCAGAATACTTTTTGAGATATTTTAGCGCTTTATTATGAACTTTGGATATAAAGGTTAATTCTTTACTTCTGCCGCTCGATTCTCTGATGCTCTTATTTTAAAGTATGAAAAGAAATAGTTATTCATTTGCCCTGATGTATGATGGAATTGGAAACGAAAGCTTTTGTTACACTGGCTAACAAGACTGTTATAAAGGGATTAAAGATAACAGTTTAAAATTGATCAAATGTGGATTCTGTAAGGAAAACCTTGCAGAAACAGCGTTTTCGTGGTTTTTCTTTATATTAATCCCTGTGTTTCTTTTCTGACACTTTAGGTCTAAGCTGTTATTTTAGGTTTATTTTACATTTTTGTAGATTTAGGCAATACATAATCTTCTTTTAAGTTATTGTTCAAGTTCAATTTTAAAGTTATGTGGATTTGGTACATGAAACAAGATGCAACACAACACATACTGTAAATGTATCAATAACAGTTGAAGAAAATTAAAAGTTTTCAATAAAAAACAAAGGAGCAATAAATGAAAAGAAATAGGCAAACACAACCTTAAGAATCATATAATGCATAGCATAAATATTCTGGACATAATCTTTCTATGAAGAAGTACATTTATTAACTTCCTTAAGGTATGTATGAACTCCAGGATGTTTCTGATTTCCTTCAGCTGCTTTGTTGCCATTCTAGACTGTGACTGTTGCTCTGGAAACATTTGACTCATATGTGTTCAAATTTGATTAATTTGAATAACTTATGCTTTTAATTGCATTTTACCTCCCAAATTCCCAAATTTTCCTTACATTCACTTTCAATATTGTGTTTTATTTTTTTAGCCTTGGTTTTCACCGCACACCTAGCTGTCATTATTGTGCTGATACCAATGGTCTGTTTTTAACCATCTAATTAACATACAATTTCTACAAATTTGTCACTATTGTCTCTAAACATTTTTTTTTCTCATAAAGCTAAAAAATCTGATATAATATAATAATAATTCACCTGGTAGTACATATGGAGGTTCATTCTGTATGAATCATCAACAGATAAAGTTATATATATTTTTAATAGTTTCTTATTTACTTTTTTAATTTTTACAGAAACAGAATTCACTCACCTGCTGAACAGTCGCATTTCCACCATTGAGAAGAGCAATGCCTAGTTTAAGAGTAGGACCAATCATGTATCCCATGGTGCCTAAAATGATTCAAAATCAGAATATTTCTGTCACTCATTGGTTACTGTGTAACATCTAAAGCAGGAAGTGTCTGAAAAGTAGTAAACTAATAACTTATAGTTTATTTTTTTAATCTAATATTTCCTACCACTGCTGGCACTAATAGTTTGCAGAACCATCTCAGAGGCTCCACGGCAGTGCAGCCTGGCCTGTTGGTACAACAGCTGCTGTTTTTCCATCTCCTTCTCCTTTAATTATGAAATCGTAATGGACAAAGTGAGATTATAATGTGACTTGATTTTGAAATATTGAGATACTGAGATATTTTATAGTTTTTAAAAACATTGCAGAAAAGCTTAATAAATGAAAGACGGCAAAGTTTAAAAAAACTGAGAATCAGTATGCTCACTTCAAAGCTTTCTACTTCCTGCTCATCATCATCATCATCATCATCATCATCATCATCATCATCTTTATTCTCTCTGCAACAGCTCTGGGAAAAACCAAACAGGCAAAGTGGACAGATGATGTAAAACCATATTCAAAAGGCAACAGGTCAACAATAAATAATTTAGAAATGCTCTGAACCTCTTTTCTGACAGGTACTTTAGGTACATACTTTACGGGTCACACACACAGACATCAAAGCATAACTTAAAGCCCATTAAAAATATGATGCAACAGTTGAGTGTATCTGTGTATGTGCTTAGAGGGCCCTCAAGTCTGAATGCATTAAAAGAAACACCACTACACTGGTTTGTAATAGGCAATTTAGAGCACTAATTACAGTAGTGAAACTACCCCTCAGCCAAATTCATGCATATCTGATTTATTTTTATTATCCTTCCTGTAATACTATTTTATGCTGAGGCTTTAAGGTCAGAATTCTTTTGTTAAAAGATTTTTGCAGGTTTTCAAAAATTGTTTCATTTTACTAGTTCAGATGCTTTTGTCAACATGTTAAAATCAAGTGTTTTGCTAATAAGAATACTAACATTCTTGACTCTTACCTTGGCCATAATAGTAGCATAACATTTGTAGAGGTTTTCATTGTCAAGCTTACTGAAAAAGGGAAACAAAAAGAAAAATATTATCTTATATCTGAAAATGTTTATTTTGTTCATTTTGAATATACATTTTTGTTCACTCTACATCACTGCTCAATTAGAAACATTTATTAAAGGTTACAAAAAAATTACAAGCTTAAGGGAATTCAGAAAAGCATGTGCAGAGCCATGGGACATTCATAAACTAATCAAACATTCCACATCAGACTGGCCTAGTATTCACTTTTTAGAGGATGCATTTGAACGGTATTAAAAGCAGCATGTGATCTTTTATAATCAACACACACCTGCTTTCTGTCAGTGCACTTCGACTGAAGAACATAATGAGTTGCAGGAGGGGATCGATTGCCTGGGCGCCTTCTACCACCTCTTTTACCTCCCCTTTGTCGCCTTCCCACTGGTTTATCACTTGCCCTTTCTGCAATCCAAGGAGAGAGAGCGATGCAACTAGTGTGTGCTCTTAAACACATCAGGTTTCTTCCTTGTGAACAGTAAAGGCTTAAAATGTTTGATGCAGATTTATCTTTATTGTTTCTCAGTGTTAAGCGACATGCTCCCTGTTATCTGTGCAGAGCATATGGCTTCAATATTCAAAGTGAGGTTTAATGTTGAAGCTGGGGAGTAATCCTATGTAGACTCTCTTTTCAGCAGTGAAGTGTAGCTTGAGCAGACCAGAGTTCAAATAAGAAACAAGTAAAATTCCCAGATTTGACCAATGTCAATGTCATTGTCAAATATATTTATATAGCACTTTAAAAACAGGTATAAAACTGCATCAAAGTGCTGTACAAGAATGACAATAAAAGCAAAAACAGGTTACTAAGCACTAGTTCAATTAAATGCCAAGGAAAAGAAATGAGTTTTTTAGAAGTGAAAGGGCCTGATCTCCTTTCCTCTTAAGACCGGACAAGTAAATATTCATTGAGAAGATATGACTTTATTGCGAAGCGTGTCAATTCCAGTTTATAGTTAAAACAAGACATTTACAGTGAATATAATAAGTCAAAACATACAATTTTTGCAACTGTCTGGTATAAAGACAAATAAAAACTAAACTGATCCTGTTTAAATAGAATAGAATAGAATAGAATAGAATAGAATAGAATAGAATAGAATAGAATAGAATAGAATAGAATAGAAAAGCTGTGGGGAAATTGGGAAGTGGCAATGACTAAATCATATGGGAAACATCAGCATTTTTTCATAGTTAGGTATGCAGTAGAAGTGACTAAACATATTTGAGGAAGGAATGAAAAAATCAATTCACTTACTAATAAAAAAGCAGTTTCAGGCATTTATTCGAAATATTCAAGTTAAAGATAAAAGCAAAATTAGCAGCTGGTTTCAAAGTAGATGGAAACACTGCAAATAAAAGGATTTTGGTAGCTCTCTTGGGTGTATAAAGTATGCGTGTGTCGCTTAGTATCATTTTAAACTATTACGGACTAATGAAAGACACGATACTTCAGTGTTTACCTTCTTTAAAGTCAGAAGTTTACATAGATTATCTTAACCTTGAAATAATGTTTCTGTTTTGTTGATGATGGTCCTGTAGCTCTTTAAGCTTCCGTGTTTGAGGTATTTGAGGTATATCAATATGCATGTGTGGAGGTAGTTTAAGAAAATAACATGATGTGTCTATATGATATAAAAAAATGGGTAAGACATCAGAAAAAGAACTGCATAGCTCCTCCAGTCCTGGATACAGTTGTCTTTTTCATCCATTTAAACAGCTAGCAAGTATAACCATCAAGGAAAAGTCCACCCAAGATATTACTTAGAAAAGATGCAAGTTCTGTGATTTGGTGAAAAATGTATTTTGGTACAAAATGGGGGTACTGACCAGAGAATGAAAGGAGAAGAGATTTTGACTATGCTACCACAAATTAGTGAGAATTTGCTTTTATCCAGATTGACTGGCAAAGACTGAAAGTCTATTTAGAAACAGAGACACCATTATTCCCAAAGACTTATAAAGAGCCAGATTATAGTTTGCAAATGCACTGAGACTCAATGAGACATTAGCCAGGAAGTTAAAATGTGGGTGTAAATGAGGTACATATAAGTTTTTAAAAGGACTAATGACCCTGAACATATCCATTATGTAATTATTATTTGAGCAACATTTGTCTTTCTGAGGTTCTGACTCCTTGAACCAATCAGATATATAGAGAATGAGAAAACCTTAAAGATGGAATAGGTGGGCGAAGATGGATGGATGGAAAACTTTACATATGTTTTATCGTTACTTTTATAGTTATCATTAATGACAAAAAAGTGGGAATACAATTTAACTCAACTCGGCCCACATGTACTTCAGAGAAAATAATGGTGCTGTTAAGAGACGAATCCTGGATACTATGGGTGAGTTAAATGCTACAGGAGTTAAAATACTATTAGTAGACCATATGATGCTAGTTGAGTAAAGTGTGATATTTTACTATATATTGTATTGGAGAAGTGTCAGATTGGGGCTCAGTGTCAATTTTAACATAACTCAGTTGAATATCATAAACCAGAGTATCTTGATGTATAGATGCCTAGCTTTTACCTTGTTTAAAAAAAAAAGATATAATTTTTGCAATCTAAAGTTAACCCTCAAACATGTTAGCACATTCAAAGAGTAAAGAATGTTAGCTTCTCGTTCAAACTTACAGCTAAATCCTCCACTAGCATTTCCTCAAAGCCATGTCCCTCTGTTGATATCCAAGATTTATTGTAGCCTTGAAGGAAAAGGTTGACAGCTCTGTGCCTGAAGGAAAGGGATAGGAAAAGTTGTAGAAAAAGGGTGGAAAAAAGATTTAATAAGAACTTGTATAGATAAAACATGAAGGACTCACATTGTATCTTTATTTTGACTTACAGAGGTAGGTTGTAGAGTGGAGTCATCCTTAGGCAAGCAACAACTGCTCGTTTTCTTTGTTTAGATAAAACTTTATCCCAGGCAGGCTTTGTGCTTCTGTGCGGACGCTCTACCTAGAAAATTTAGGGACAGGTATCTAAATTAAACATCTGAGTTATTACAAGCTGATATTAAGATAACAAACAAATAACTTTCTGGTAATAAATAATATGTTTTGTCAAAAGTAATTTTTCCAGGAAAATCAAGGTTTGCCAGAAACTAGAAAAAAAATATTGAATAGATAACGCTATTCAGCCTGAAATTAGAATATCTATTGGTTTAACAGTATTAAAACTAAAACACAGAAGAATCAAAATTAAGCTCTTATGGACGGAGAGTTGTCAAAAAAAGAAAACAATGCAACAAATGCCTACAAAGGATAATCATCTTGTTGGAGTGACAGATGAGGTAGACAGCTCAACAACATTTTCTGCTACCTTCATCTCACCTCACTCCACTTCACTGAACAAATACAATTGTCTGTGTGCAGTTAAATTGTAGAGAAGAGTGGATGCACTTAATGTTAACGTGTTTACAGAGGCCAGGGAGGCAAAGGAAGAAAGCTCTACTCAGAGTCTTAATCATTTTTTTTTTCATAGAATTGTAAGGCTCACCTGATCCAGATAATAAAGTACTCGAGCTATTTCTAGAACCCTGTTCACAGCCCTTTGTGTGTTGGCTTGGGACCCAAGCTGTGCTGGGAGATCTATAGACAGAATCCCTTGGCTGACTTTGTTTGATGCCTGTGAAGCGAAACAGGATTGAGTCATTCATTACTATTGTTCCAAATAAAAAGCTCTGTTTATGGATTTATTCAAATTTTCAAAAAAGAGTTATTTTGCACTTTTACCGATAAACAATAAAATTAATTTGATATCTGATGGAGTCAAAACAAAAGAAAAAAAATAGAAAAGCAGCTTGACTTCTTGAGTAAAAGTGTGCAGTTCTCAATATTCATAACAGAAAGCATCTGTTCACAGAACCAACCACCTATGAACTAAGAAAAATCAAAAATATAAACCTCATTTTGCCCAAAAGAGTTTGACACCACTAATCAAAAGGCATATTTTCATCACTGGTTCATGAATAAACATATTCATCACCGGGTCATTGATACAGAAACAATATCTGCATATATTGTACAGAATGGTAAGCTCATTTTATTTATGTCTCCAATGCACAATCAGTCACTGATGATGATTATTATAAATAATAGAAGCACGTGTTACCATAGCAATTCAATAAACTGATTTACACCCTTTTCAGGTGGGTTAATGGCAACATCTTGTTCTTAAATCATTTAGACCTGTTTCTGGTACATCAATAGGGTGAAAATCAAAAATTTACACCAAATTCAAAAAGTACTACAAACTTATAAATTAGACCAGCAAACACAAAACTGAAATTAGCTAACTCATAAATTAGACAAACCGCAAAAAAACATGCAAAGGAAAGGCCCTGCAAAGGAGAAATTCTGTAATCACAGAAAATAGAGATGCACACTGCAAAAACAACTTGCTGTAAACGCATTAATTATAATGCACAAAATACATGCAAATGGAAATTGCTGCAAGTGGCGAGAAGATAAAACAAAACCTTTTAACAAAATGTTTTAACCCAAGCATTTTAAACAAAAAAATGAAAAAAATTCCTAACACAAAAAACCTAAAATACTCTACAATTGGAGAAAATAGAGATGTGAAGCGCAAACCAAAAGCAAATACATAACCTGCTGTGGACACATAAATGATGATAACCCACAAGAAACAAGCAAAGACAAAATGGAACAAGTAGCAAAACAACTTCAAGTCAAGAAAAGCTGCAAACTGGCACAATATAATTGAGGTGCTGCAGACCACTTGTGGGAAACAATCATCAACTCATATAGGTCCAGATCCTTAGTAGGGAAATTAATGTGACCCTCAAAGAGATCAAGGGCTTGATTTTCAGAAGGTCTACACATCTTAAAATGAATGCAAATATGTTTCAAAGAAGGTGCAATGTGATTTGCATTTGCAATTCAGCATACAGCAGGTACAAACCTTTATTTGCATCTGTGCATGCATCAATATGTAGATCATACTGTAATGACCAAACCCCAAAAATTTGGGGCAGAAGGATATGCAATGTCCCCTTCAGGTTGGAGGATAGTTCCTGCCTCAAGTGGAGGAGTTCAAGTATCTTGGGGTCCTGGTCATAAGTGAGGGAAGAAGAGATCGATAGACGGATCTGTGCAGCTTCTGCTATAATGCAGAGGCTGCACCAGTCTGTCGTGGTGAAGAGAGAGCTGAGTGAAAAGGCAAAGCTCTCGATTTACTGGTTGGTCTACGTTCCTACCTATGGTCATAAAATCTCTTGCTTTGGTTTCTAGAGTTTATTATTTCAGAGCGCTTTACAATGGCTGTTTTCACCTTTTGTAGTACTGTGTTTCAACATTTGTTAATTCAATGTGTTACGTTTGGATCTAATTAACCCCACTGAGCTTTCCATGTTGCAGAGACCAGCACCAGTCATTAGTGCAGGAGTAATGATTTCATTTGTTTTGATGCTTTAGAAAAATGTTAAGCTTTTGGAACCAGAAGGTTAATTAAGATTTTAAAATCTTTTAAAAGAGAGTTTTAGCCAAGAATTCATATAGATATGTAATGCATGATATCTAGAGCAAAACTATCAAATTAAAGGAACTGCCATTACCTGACCACAAAACTGTTTGAGGTAACTCAAAATATGCTCCTGAATCTCATCTTCAGGGTCATTCTGTAAAAAAAAAATATAATAAAACATAATATTTATTAAAAATATAACACAACCTTCTACAGTTAGACTATAGCTTAAAAATGTTACCAATGAACAAGGGGCTTTTTAAGGACAGAAGATCTTTATGATACCACATTTGCAACTTACCTGAGAGAAGCAGCTTTTAGCCAACATGATAACGTTCTGGTCAAATGGAAAACAAAGTCTGAGTCCCACGGGAACTAGCCTCTTTATGGCAGCCACTATGAGAGACGTGTGCACAGAATAGCGATCCTCCTTCCGCTTCATCCTTCTCTTTTTATGGTTAAACTAAGGATAATGCCCAGAGAATGCATAACCTTTACTTTTGCACTGAAAACTGCAGCTAGTAATAAACAGCTAGATTGATTCTAATATTTCATATAAGCGTATGCATAAACAGAGGGCCTTATAAAAAATGTAGCTGACCTCCTGCTTGGTATCACTTGAAAACGTGAAAGCTGAGTTGTTGATTTGATTCTGGACCACATAACTCTGTTCTTCCCATTTGAAATGCTGTTATAGAAAAATCACAATTGAGAACGATAAGCATTATTTTTGAGGTACAGGATTCACAATTAACATATCTGATATGGCAGGAGCCTATAAAAACGCTGAGTCTTTCCTACATGAGATTTGGCCCAGAATACAAAGACCTCTGCCACCATCCTGAACAGCTGCTCAGCCTCAGGGATCGTCTCTTTCAGCCATCTGGCTCTAAAATGAGACCAACCAAAACGAATTAACATCACAGAAGTTATTCCTGTAAAGCTGAGTATAGCCTAAAAAAATGTACTGGGGCTTATGAAATTATGTCTTTTTATACATTAAAAACAAACAATTAATCAATAGCTTTTCTAGCAAAATATGCCACAAGACTCCAAATAAAAAACTGCGTAATGAATTTGAACTAAATTTCAAAATGTTTCTTTGTTAGATGCGTGATTATAACTACATTGTAGATCCTTGTTTTGCAATTGGTTTTATTTGAAACCAAAGATGTAAATGCTTAAGTCTTTCTGACAAGATTGGGTTATCCACTCTTGAACTTTTGTCTTAATCGCTTACCGATTAAAATCAACGAACTGGATGAGGAGAGGATAGAAGGCATACAGGTCCTGAACCAGAACTCTGTATTTCTCCTGTATCTGCAGCTCTGCTTCAGAACTACTGCAGTCTTCTGCTTTCATCTGCTCCTCTTCTAGCTGGACACATTCTGTCCTCTTTCTGAGCTTCTCCATCAAGGGGAGAAAGTGACTTTTTAACAGCATGCTTTGGGCTTTGCAGATGATCGGCTGAGAAAAAACTAAAGAAGAGAGAGCTGTCAACAGCAGGAGCCA
This sequence comes from Jordanella pulchra, assembly GCA_034780135.1. Taxonomy (NCBI): domain Eukaryota; kingdom Metazoa; phylum Chordata; class Actinopteri; order Cyprinodontiformes; family Cyprinodontidae; genus Jordanella; species Jordanella pulchra. The sequence goes on from JAUZNJ010078385.1 coordinate 13,527, forward strand.
GTGTTTTGGGAAAAAGGTCTCATACAGCGTCAATATACCTGCAAGCTGTTTTATCCAGTCACCCTGGCTTGAACCCACATGATTGTGGATAATGCACAGAATGTAACCAATCAGGTTGCTCGCATGTTGAGGAACAACAGAGGTGAAAACTGGGATGTCGTGGTGGCCATTAGGGCCCCAGTGACACCAATGTGAAACATAGCTGCACAGCATGGGCAAAATAACCTCTGCGACATGAATGTATTGCATCTGATGAGCTACAGCTCCAGCACCTGCCAACTCCTCCACTTTCCCCAGTGCCATTTCCAATGAAGGAAGAGGGTGGCACACGACCTCCACCTCATCTGGTAGTCCCTGATCTAAATGAGGAAAGAAATTGTTTAGTAGGGCTGAAAATTAAGCACACAGATATGAACAAATATCATAGTTTACCTTTAATCTCTGTAGGATTCATGGTATTATAGATAGAATGTGGATTGTTATGGTTTAGACTTGGCTCCAGGAAGCAAACAGGAAAAGCACCAGTCAGAGCCGCTAGACATGCACCTGCTGCTAACCTCTGACTAAATACAAAGAAATGAAAAAAACATTTACTATATTATATATAGTATAAGCAGTCTTTTAAAAAAACCTGATTAAAGGTTTTGCACCGATTTTAATTTCAAATCTTTAATCACATTACAAATACAAACCTAAATTTGTGCACTGCATTTTTTGCACACTTCTTACAAAATTACTAATCCTCTGTTAGTATTTAGGAAAAACATAAAAAATAACCATTTAATATAAATGAACATGAACATACATTAACTTACTTAGGTTTTGATTTTGCCTTTAAAGACAATACTCTAACACATTGATATGATCTGAATTTAACCATGACATTGTAGCTCTGGCTGTAAATTTATGGTTGTTTTCCTGCCATAAATCAAACCCCCGCCCAGGTTCTTCTTTTGCTGTACTTGTTTCGACGACTTGCCTGTATTTAGCTATATCCAGTTTCCCTGTCTCTCCTGAACAATCCTTACACCATATTATATAACATATACTGTATGGATAATGTCATAATGGTAGTGCATCATGCCTTGGATTGTCAAAGCTTGGGATATTGTTTTATAAGAGATTTTTACAACTACATCACCAAGCCTGTCTAGTGGGTTACTTTGTCTACATTCTAATGATAATTCACTGTTTGTTTCTAATATTTGCTGCTTTCAAATAACAGCTGTACCGATAACACAGACAGTTGAAGTCTATTTACCCTGGGGGGGGATATAAAATTACATAGAATAACAGTTAGGTACATAATCAGATTTTAAAGACATTAATGGGTATGTTTTTGATTAGATTCAATTAAGATTAAGTAAAAAATAAAAATAAACTATCTGGTCAGAAGTAGACAAATAATCTTTTTTTTAAAATGCTTGTATTTTACTATTTTCTATAAACTTAAACATGTAGAAAGTGTGTAAATTACTCAAAAGGTGTACAGATGCTTGAATAAATTATAAGTAGATGTACAGTTGCTGATAAATGGATAGAGAGATTAAACAAAAACAGGATGACTTGGAAATTGTCATTGTATTAGTGGTGACATTTTTTAAAAAGACTGTCCCAATATTTGAGAATAAAGCAGGTTTAAATCACTTTGGAGTTGTTTTGACAGTCAGACAGTCTAATGTGAGATCTCAAACTGAATGCAGCATGACAGCTGTTTGAAAAATCCCCTCTCATCAATGAGAATTTTTCCTACTTGCAATTTAAATGAAATTGGGGTGATTGAATGTTAAAGGTAGCCGGTTTGACATTAGCCAGTTTTTTTTTTATTTTTTTTTTTTTATTTCAGTATCTGTGTCTTTTACTCTCGGCTTGATTTTTTAAGTAAGTAATTGAGTAAAGTGTAGAGAAATATTTAGCTTGCAGTTGTTAAAAGGTGCAGACTCTGACAGGAAGTTTTGATTTGGTCTACCTCTCTCCACTATAGCTGCATGAAATCCTAAATAGCAAAGTTTAAAGATAGCTTGAGCCTTAACGCATATGCTTCAGAATGAGTGTTGGTACCAACTGTATAATGGAGTGACAGAAATATTTTAAGGATATCAGAATAAAAAGGAAAAAAAATACAAATACATGTCACTCTTTTCCAGGTATTTCCCAACAAATTGCAAAACGTTGTAAACCTCTTCTATTAGTAGTGACAATATACTTTGTGTTGGTGAAAAACATAAAATAACCCAAAATTACCTTAAAGTTTGTGCTTACAATGTAACAAAATACTAATTTCTAAGATTTAAAGTGTGGGGCACTTCATGTGGAGAAAATGTTCAGAAAATAATAAACAAAATAAACAGTACCCCTCCATGTAGATGCTGTTACTGGTCCCCAGAGAGTACAGACTGTTTAAAATCTTGTAACATGAAACCTGGATACCATCAACTGTGAAGAGAAACATGATGTTTAAAACTCAGAGACCTCTTTTCAAAAACTGCAAGAAAAACTAAGGTCGTGATGATTAATGATTTTTGAGCATTTTAAAGGTTACAAACATAGAAAAATATGTTCCTACACCTTCCTGCACATAACTAAAACTTACATCAGCACTACTAATGACTCTGCTTTTAATAAACTAGAATATAAATGATGTTTACTGCACTGATAAATGTGTTGTTTGTTTTCATGAAAGCTAACTCTTACCTAGAACATCCAGTCCATAGTTTTGTTTACCAATATGATGGAAGAGTGAGGTAAGTGTTGGGATCAGAATGGAGGTTGTGTAGTTAAAGGTGTTGACAACTGCCCTTGACAACTGACCCCTGCTCTGGGGCAAGGTCTCTGATATTTTTTCCACAGTCATTTCCAAATCTGCTGCTGCTGCTTCAAAAAATGAATGCAGAGAACTCTGAATGGACTCTGAAGCTGAAGCGATCATTATTCTAGATGAAGAGAAAGGAGCAAAATATGTCAAAGAAAAACTGTTTTGTTTTAATATCCAATTTTTAATTTCAGTGCTCTCCAGATGGTTGATGCTGCCACACATTTTATTTATATTTCTTAGATAAGGCACCTATATTTCAGTAATTCATTAAGAACAGTGAAATCATCCAATGTGTTGATTAATTTCAGTCATAAATGTGCTTTAAGTTTTTAAGTCAATTTCTATGATTGTAGCTAACAGCTAATCACAATCCAAAATTTTCTAGGTCAAAAATGTAAGAACTGCATAAAATCGTAATAGAAAAAAAAAAGATTTTATTACAGAAGTGTTGTGCTATGCCCCTATTATGGACTGCACACTCACAGTTGTTCAGCACATATTCACAGATACATACGAAGGTTAAGCCTCAAGATATCACATAAAAGGCAGCTGGCTCTTTGCTGGTCGTAACCAAACATTGTAATGGAAAGTTAGATGAAGAAAATGTTAAAGAAAAAAAAAATACATGACAACCCATTATTTAACCAATGCTTTAAGTGTAACAACAGACTTCCTTAAAGCAATACCACATAACCTTTGGTTTAAGTAAGCTTTTTTGCTTATTTTGAGATATATTAAATGATTTTTCTGGTCAGCATAGAACATTTGTGCGTATCCATACTCAATGCAAGCTGCTCTATATACTCTATACATGAGAGCTAACAAGCTAAACATTGTTTTTAGCATACAAACCAGATGGCACATAATGGATGAGACATAAATCCCATGTAGGATTTATTCAAGAGTGGTGAATATGGACTTGTCTTTATAAGTCACTCCATGACCTTTCCGTCTGGTTGTCCAAAGTGGTTTGCTATCCTATTCCAAAAGACTGAGGGAGGCTGTTTAATTATGCAACAGTGCAGTATTGAAAGTTACTTTTCAGTATGCTAAGCCCTGAATTTACAGGTCCAGTGCCCCTAGTGGCTAAAAGTCATGCCACACTGCATTGATGCAGCAGGTTGGAGCCCCTGGCGAACCAAGTATTGAGTGAATATACCATGCTGTAGATAAGTATGCATTTCAGTAGTCAACAATTTCTGTCTTTAAAATACTTTTCATTGTTCTTATTCAATATCCTGATTTTCGGAGAAGTTAAATTTCAGATATGTATTACTTTTTTTATTGTTTTCATAAAAAAGTATGCCTAAAAAACCGTGTTTAACATTTCAATATAATTAAAAAGTTCCACCTTTGTAAGGAATTGTTGAGATGCACCTTGATATTTCGCAAATGTACTTAAGCTGAGACCCCCCATGCTTGTTAAGTGAAAATACTTATAGAGCTGCAAATCAATTCATCACCCTTTAAGGTAACAGTCTGTGACGAACAAACATTGTTCCAACGTAATGATTTAGAATTGTTGACTGCTGGCAATAAAAGTCATATCTACAACAACCAGATAACATCCGTGTATTCCTGGCTCAATTACACCAGATATCTCTGCTTCAGAGATGGAAGTGCAATACTGATAAAACTGAAGGCAGAACAGGATAAATTTAAGGCAGTGTGACAGTAGTGCCATCTAGCTACCTGGCATCAAGAGCCTGGGCCAGAATGCGGAGGCAGCTTGTGATGGCAGACGCTTCATCTCCTGGTAAGACATAAGGAAGTGTTGGTTTCAAATCATGTCAAAATAAGACAGTTTATGAATGCAAAATCAGTGACAAAAACCTGTGAATTTACAGAAACCAAAGAGGCCTATACAAAAGTCAGACAGGCCATCAAGAAGAAGGCCTTAGGAAACAAGAGTACACAAAAAGCACAAAAAAGCCCACAATAAACGTAGTAAGGCAAATAATTGTTTCAAAAGCATTGATTCTTACCAATTAGGGAGAGTCTGTGTCGTACCAAAGCAGAAAGCTTACAGAAGAGACTAGATATGAAAAAAAAACAAAGTGACAAGCTACAAGATAACACCATATGTACTGTACTGATTAATAGTGTTCTATAAAACTAGCAGAAAGGATATTCAATAAAATTTTTTTTTTCATGGTTTTTTGCCACAAATTATGCATACCACAAAAGCATCTCTTTTTCCTTTTTCGAGGCATGACTTCTGTTATCATTTGAGCCCAGAGAAGTAGACAGGAAATATAGATGATGGTTTTTTACATACTGCTCCAATAGAGGAAGAACAACCTAAGAACATACAGAATAACCATAAGTGCTTTCCTCATTATTTACAAAGAATTATACTTAAAAAGCATTATGAAAAATCTATATTTTAGATTAGTTTGCAGTTACTTTTTTTTAAAACAAATACATTATAATAAAATAATATATCAACCATTTCAGTGTTTGTTACCAAAAAAAAAATGGTTGCACAAGTTTTAATGTATTATAGATTTTCTGTAAACTGTAAAGAGTCATATAATATACATACAGTCTTGGAGAAACTTAAAAAGACACCACAATTGAGGTTTAATCATAACTGTGTTGTTAATCATACTTCTGTATGGATACTTGACCTCTGCTTTTGACATAATTGGTCAAGCTAGAATGAAATACCTGGAAGAAACCTAACTGCAAGGTTTTGTTAACAAATGTTTTATTGGGAGTGAGATCAAGGCCAATCTAGAACTCTATTATTGGACTGTATCAACTATTATGAAAATAGGTTTTATGTCATTTTGAGGTAATTGCTTCGCTGCAAGATCAGAATGCGTCCAATATGTCAAAACATAATTTGTGTCATTAAATGGCTAAACAGCTTATTATTTGTCTTATTAAAATTATTCATTAGAATCAATGTAAATTTCAGGTGAAATCTTTCTTTGGCAGCATCCTCTAAGCGTTTAAGAATTTGTAGATTTACTCTGGATGGTAACATTAGTGCTCCCTTATATTCCAACTCATGATTTCTAAGACCTTGTTTAGTCACCATTGTGTCCAATCAACTTCATATTAACATAAAGGTTAAGTGAGATGCTAAAACCTTTATGCAGAAGGGTGTCCAAAAAAAACATTGATTCCAGGCACATATCAAAACTGGCTTGGAAATGAATAAAATAGGCTAGCATTTGGACATACTAAATAGCCCCAACCTCGGCCTTACTGAAAAACAAGAAAAAAAATCTGGGCCACAATACTGAGAAACATGAAACTAGCAGGAACTCATTCTCCTTCAGTGCTGTCTATCATACTGCAGAGCTAATACCTACCCAGAAGGGGAAGAAGTGCAAGATATTCATTGCTTGAAGACATGGCCTAGGTGAGAAGCACTGAAACCTGACAACCACTAAACAAAGACTGACACAAAGGCTGAAATAATAGGAATGTGCAAAGAAATGTTTGAAGACCAGATTCCTTACAGGTTTATATGAAAAACTCTTGGATCAGCAAAGGTAACAGAGCTCAAATCTGATTCACATATCTGCAAGTCTTGCACTAGTATGGTTTGGACACTATTCAACATTAGCTTTCTGGACCTTTTTAGTTTTAAGATAGACCAAGAGTAAACTTCCACACATATCATCAGTTTTTTTAAGGTACCTTTACAGAGGCACTGGTAGAGGTAAGAGTTTGTATCTTTAAGAAAAGTGTGATTTTCATGCAACACTATATTGAATAGAGTATGGTCTTTACTCAATAGGTACTGTAGCCAGTAGATGCTGTAAAGATATGTACATGACATGGACCCTTTCTTCCTCTGATTTTATGAAGTTGTGGGATGTTCTTCAATTTAAATTTTATGGTAAAACGAAAATGCTCAACACTCTGGACAGACTCGGTAGGTACATTTACATGTGCAAAATTTCTAAATCTTGTTTGATCAAAAGTTCAAAATCTCTGTTTAAATGAATCCAATCTAATCATGATGTGCATACATGTACCAAGCAGTCAATCAGATTGAATAATTTGAACATGTTCAGAACTGTCTAGTTTTAAAGAAACACTTTAGTAGCAGAAGAAGAAGTTTCCTGTTTTGTAAACAAAAACGTACTTGTCTGCTCATCCTCAACTTTAGCTACTCTTTATGCCTGCCCTGCACATTTCCTTTTTGTTATCTAGCTGCATATTAAGTCAACATGTTGTGCATTATAGCTGCCCAATAATTATGTGAACATAAATATTTTCCCAAGAAATCCAAAACCTTAATTTCACTTTCCTAAATATTTTTGATTTCTTCATATCTGAGGTTTATAAATGTTTATGCCTAAAAAATAGAACCGACCTTAAAATTGGCTACATGTATGAATTTATCCTACTGCTTTAAAATAACAAACAAAACACATTTTTTAGAGAAACAAAAAGACCTTAAGAGATTTTTGCTGCATTTGCTAACACTTAAGCTCTGAGATCAATTATTGCAGGACTTTCAAAGATAAAAAGGAAGAAGTCATGAGCTAGTTAATATGTGTAGCTTGTTTGTTATTATATCCCAATATGGTGATACATTTACATTTATGCAGTAACTCCAGATGTACTACCTCATAAGTATTTCCTGCATGAAGTGTTGAAAACTTCTCGACAGCCAGCTAGAATTAGACCTACATGCCAGCCTGCTTGCGTGCATGTAAGAGGGAGGTTCAGTGTAGAAATGAGAGGCATCACTATTCACAATCTTGCCTTACTGGGTCTGACTCAGGGGTCCCAACAATGAAAAATAAACCCATTTCACTGCTGCCTCCTTGGAGGCAGAGCAGCGTGGGAGGCTTTAATCTATGTCCTGATGGCAATCGAAACGCCCACATGGATTTCCAAAATGGCTAAACAAATTACACAGCCACAAAGGGTTTGGCTTACTGGGGTTGCCCATGGCAACCATCTAACAAAACTAATTAGATGTCATAAGTGAAATTAGAAAAAAGGCTAATGAGGACAAATAAAAGGCCGTCTAAAAATGTAATTGAAAGAGGACTAATTCACTACCAGAGGTTCTTATAGCATTGATAAAAATCAGCAGTGTTTACATATGCAATTAAGACAGGGCAAACCTTTTGAAAAAAGATTATCGGCTGTTGATCCTGAGCCTTTTCTCCCTTAGACAGCTGTCCCCTGGCTTGAATCACCTCTGAAAATATACACAGCAGGATTTATTCATCTGACAAAATCCGACCAAAATAGTCCTATTACAGAGAAAAAGGAAGACATCTAAACAATACAGAACAGACCTTTTTGAGTCACTTCTAATTTCCTCATACTTTCATTTGCTTTTCTAAGAAGCCAGACGTTTTCTTAAGCCTTTCAAATCATGTTAATCAATATGTAGAAGCATTCAAAATCATAAACAAGGAAAATACGTTTTGTGTAACAATCAGACAACAACAAGCAGATAGAATACAATTGAACATGTGCATCACTGTTATTCTCCAATCGTATGTATGTAGTGCAATGTTTCCAGCAGGAATATAAAGCCATGCTTTCTATATGCACTGTGCATTCCTGCATAACATTCAGAGATTATATCAGGACTGCTTAAGTCACATATTTGAGCCAAAGTAGTACAGATTAAGTAAGGTTGATGAATTTATTGTTTTTTGTTTCTTTTTTTTTTCAAATTAAAGTTTTGATGTATACAGTATGTTAGCACTCTCCCTTTTTAAACTGACTCTGTGTCATTAATGTCGGTATGTTAGAAAACCATTGATTGGAGCTGTCATCATTGTGTGTGCCAGTGTTTTAACTGCCATTCATTTGCAGTATATTAGTCTGATCCTGCCTTTAAAGCCAAATAACATTTTGGAATGGAAATGAAGTCTAATCTGACTTCTAGACTTTTGGAGGAAGTCTTTGTCCTTAAAATAGTATTAGGTGCATTACTGTATTTTATTTAATTTGTTTTCAATAAAGCACTGTCTGAAGTATACATTTTAAAAGTTTTTTTCAGTTTGTTGAGTTCTGAGATATTTGGAGATAAGATAGTAAAAATTAAAATGTCTTTTTAAGATTGTTTTTATTTCACATTTCTTGTCCCACTTGTATGTATGAATTAAACTGAAGGGCTTTTAAAATCCCTAGGTAGAGTTTCCGTCCATTACGTCTCAAGGCCATTGCTCTTAGACAGCATTTGTCATCACTTTCCCCTCAATGGAAAAATTGTCATATAAATCTTCAGCTTGTGAGCTATTGACTTACTCACTATACCGTTCATTATTTTTTGCTATTGTGTCATGCACTGATGCCCAAAAGTAATGTTTCTTACTTAACTCTATCATCCTTTCACTGTGTACTTGGACTTGATTTCATTCATTCAGATCTAATGATATTTTTTATCTTCAGGAAGTGAATAAAATTCATCACAAACCAAATACAACAAAAACTAAAAACAGTAAAAATAATCATAATTGGCCCTTGAGAGATGTTAAGAAAGTTTGGAAAACCTTAAAAATGAATTACCTCAATATATACGTATAATGTGGGTATTGTTGAAGCAAACATGATCTGACCTGCATAGAACGAATGTAGCCTGAAGCAAAACTTGCTGAGTATCCTCACTATTCTCTAGACTCTTCATACATGATTTAGGGTTCACCTAAAGGACGCAGCAATATGGACTGCTCACTAATGTGTGTTATCAAACAGAATATCCACAAGTTAGTTGCAATTCCTTGAAAAGTTCTGTTTGTTTGTTTGCTTTTAGGTTTTCAATCAGACTTCGGTCTCTTAATTGATATGTAACAATATGTTACCAAGCTTTAGCATGTTCTCCTGAGCCTCTTCTGTGTAATACAGCATCCGTTGGATGAAAATGTGTCCAAAGCAATTTGCAGTTGCAGGGAAGTCCATCTCCATGGGTTTTCGATCCCTGTCAGCAATTTGCCATGAAACAAAATTATAGTCAATGTGTTATTTGTTTAAAACCTTTATATTATGAAGACATTTGTGAATTATTCAAACTAGTAGAACAGTTGTATAAAAGAGTAATAGAATAGTTTAGATATCCAGGATATACTTATAACCTTTTTCCAATCATAATCAACCTGGCTGGTACCTACCTCCACACAGTGTAGCCATGGAGCAAAAGGAACTTCAGTATATCCTGAGCCCTTTCCCTAAACTTGGTCTTCTCCTTGGCAGTCAGAGTATCGTATGGCACTAGCATTGAGTGACCTCCCCCTGTGAGCGCAAATATATTCAAAGAATTAAAATATTGAAGGCCAGGAGTAAAAGAGATGCAGATGATTTACAGCTATGGTATGGTACCTTTGCTTTCAAGTTCCAACTTTTTAGTCTTAGCCCAGGCATTATGGTAGTTTTCGGCCAACTGTTCAGCCATAGCCTAAAGACAACAAGATTATTGCTGTTTAACAGAAAACCTGTTTCTTTCGAAACAATTCAACCTTCCTGAACTTTTTCTAATGATGTCCAATTATACCCTTAACCTTAAATGTATTTTGGGGAGGATTTTATGCAATAAATCATTTCAAAGTAGTGTATAACTGTGAAGCTTAAAGAAAATAATACATGGCTTATAAAGCCATGTACATAAAGAAATCTAAGAAATGTGATGTACTTCTGTTTTTAGTCATTACCCTGCAATAAAACCCACAGTAACAAGATGTTTTCAGATATAACTTAAAGAGGTATTCAGAGTCTGGATGTACAGTAATTGTTTATAGCTCCTTACAAATAAATCTGTTTTGTGAAGACCTCAGAGGTTTGTTAGAGAAAATTAGTAAACAAACAACATCATAGTGTTAGGATTATATTTGTCAAATATGTCTGTCATTTTTAAACGCTGATATTACCTACCTTTTAAGTTTAATACATTTATTACATAGTTTCCTACCAAGGGTTTAACACTATAAAGTATAGATGATATGTTACAAACAGAGATTGGGCTGTCCTTGATCTAAGAACAAAGTTTATTATCTCGATTAGGCTGGAGCCAAAAAACATTTGTGGAACGTAGTGAAGTGATGATGTGGCAGGGTGTGACTGTGCAGATCTGTAAAAAGCTTCTTTTAACTCTATATATATATATATA
>JAUZNJ010078396.1:0-24428 GCA_034780135.1 Jordanella pulchra
AAAAAAAACACAGTGCCTCTAAAAAGTATGACTAAAAGGCCTCCAATCACTGTGAAATTTATATTTAGCCAAGTTCTCATGGATTTGGGGAAGTGTGCCTAAAACCATTTGAAATGATTCAGAACCAAGATCTTATAGCTTCATAAACCATGATGAGGCTGATCAGCAAATATCTTTCCCAATATTTCAGTCTGATACTGGAACCTAACCAAAACACTGGAACTGCTTACCTTTAAAGAAAAAGTTTCAAATTTTCTGACTGAAACTAGCAGCTTCAAGACATTAATGAAGGTAGCGGTCTCTGTAGGTGACTTGAAAGAGCATTGTTGATCGTTGTTGATCAAAGTTGAGCAAATACAATTATTTCCTATGATCTTTGTTTAGAAATAATATAACCAAGTCACAGCAAACATATTTGATTCACAACGCTGATGCTTAATTATTGAGCTTGAAATGCTTTATTGGAGCTGTCGTGAGAAAAAACTATTAAGCATCTAGTTAAATAAAGGAAATCAATGGATATATTCACGCAGACGGCATTTATTTATTTCTTTACAAAGAAATGAGAACAAACAGAAGTCATAGCATGAGGTTCAGGTCTGTACTGGCCTGAAACTGTTTGCACGCTCTAACTTAAAGCAACAAAACAGAAAGCAGACAACATGTGCGATGTTATGAGAACCTAAACTGGCTTGTTATGAGAGGATTATTTCTTGTTCCAAAACAACATATAAGCTCGACAGTGTATGGCCTTACAGGTGGAAAGACCTGAGTGAATAATTTTATAAGTAAGTAATTGGGATAAATAAAGATATGAAATAGGGAATAATAGGAGATTGTTTTTTCCTGTAACAGAGCCTTGGTGTATTATTAATCTGGAGGACTCTGCCAAGCCTTACCTGCACATCAACTGTCACATCAACATTTTCTGTTCTCCATGTCTTCTCAGCAGCCAGTAGCATCAAAGATTCACCTTTAAGCTGCCTCATTATGGTTGTGTGCATGCCTTCCAACCAAGCTGCAGCCCACCTCCACACCTTCACCTTCAGGGTCTACTTCCTGTTCTGTTCAGCTGCCTTTTTCCTTTATCTTCTATCCACAATCAGTGTCTGTGGTCCCAAGAAAGACTTCTCTATTCTCATTAATCTGCCTATTTTATCATCATCAGTATCGCAGAGATTCAGGTCTTCAGCAGACCTTAGTGTCAAAATGATATTTATTCATGACAATAAACTCTCCTAATGGCCTCCTAGTCTTCTTGTGAATTTCTCAGGGTTGAAATCTACACGATCAGTTTTAATCTGCATTGCAACTAATGTAGCCACCCTCGCCTCCTGTATGAATAATGCTCTCAATAAAGGCCAAAAGGCAACAAAATATATTTTAAGTTGATGCTTTGATAAAGTTGTTATCCACTGAAGTCAAATCAAAACAGGTTCTAAGTAAATACATCTTTTAAGTAGCAGCACCAGATTCACCATCTTTCGGTTTTGAAACCTCTAACCTTTCCTATCCTTTTGTAACTCGTATATTTATTCACTGGAGGCATTGATTCATAAAGTTAAACTTATGTGAGTTCACAGCTAAACGTATTAACCTTGTAGAACCAAATGGGGCACAGTCAGCGGTGTCCCTATCTATACCTCTAAAATAAGTAAGAAAAGCATTTTTTCTTAGTCCAAGTTTCACTTTTTCAAATTAACCAGAATGTTGAGGGTAAATTCACTTACAGTCCATGACTCTTTCTTTATCCATGGGTGTAAATAGATAAAGATGTGAAAAACAAGAAAACATGTAACTGACCTAAGGTAGATGTCCATTTATTACTGTAATCCATGGTAATCTGAAGACAACACGCATAGTGATACTTTTTTTACCCAGAACAATGTCAGTTGGATTATGGAAACTGATAAAAGTAATGAGTATAAAAATAATATAATCTCTCTCTTTCTGTCTTAAACTGAATTGTGAAGTTTGGAGCTCCAGGAGGAATAAATTTGACTGCATGCCTGAACTAGCCTAAGAACTTTTTAAGCTGGAAAAGGACTACAAGGCTGAGGGGGGGAAAAAAAAATAAGAAAACAGAGATCCAGCCAGTAAGAATAATTTTACTCTATCTCCGCTTGAATTAGGAAGTAAGAAAGCCAAGTTAGCAAGACGTAACTTCTTTTCCCAAGTCTGTGTCTTTTCTTCTGCAATACTTCTCCATACACTGGACGTGTCTGCTGTTCCTGTCATAAATCAGCAGCCTGTCCAGCTCATGTTATCCTGTCTAGACATGCATTTTTGGCCTGTATGTTGGGATCCTTATTTACAGTCAATGACAGACTCATGCTAACTGCACTCTAGTTTTAGAAGTGTAAGACTAATGGTGTGAAAGCAGCTTGGCTCCGGTCATCAATGAGCTGTAAGGCTAGAATCCAGCAGTGATCCAGCAGTTTCACGCTGGAACTGAGGTGCACCACTTTATACGGTATGTCTAGCGTGCATGTCTTTGCGCTGTAGTTGCCAGAGCAGAAGTTGAACTTGAAATGCATGGAGGACAGGACATAAAGTGTGATGGGCAGAGTAAGGTTCATAAAAAGAAGTAAATAAATGTAATAGAGCCATCATTTCTAATGATACATGTCAGTTAATACCACAGTTTTAGCATAAAGTTTATTAGGGATTATGAGAGAATGCAGCTATCTTTTATATCAAGTAGTCATATTGATATGACACTTTTTATTTTTTTCTTTACTAAAAAAACTCAAACTTTTACTTAATTATATTGGGATTTTATGAAACAAATCAACAAAAGGTAGCTTGCGTATATATATATATAAAGAGGAGTAAAATTGTACTCTTGTTTTATAAATACAAATCTAGAAAATATGATGTAAAAGCTGTAATCTTTACACCTGGGCAATTAATTACATTTGCAATATAATCACAATTTTACGAAACACCTGGATGCAATCAATTTAGGTCACCTTCCATCTAACAGGAGTAAGACACTAACTTTTTTTAAACATTTTACTGCCAGCCCTTTAAGTGGCAGTAATATGCTAAAAAGTGAGTTTACAACCATACAAAAGCAAAAAAAAAAAGTTTGTTTATTGCATAGATCCATTCATGGAAGGAGATGTAAACACTTTCCCATCCAACAGTAGCAGTAAAGTCCTGACACAATGGCTTCCAAGCTCATGAAAACAATGATAAACTGAAGTGAAACATCTACATGCTTTTGGTTGAGAGAACTACAAATAAAACAGAAAAATTGGTTGAAAGGATTATAATTATGATTTTTTGAGGAAAAGCAGAGGTGGGTAGTAAATCAGATATATTTACCGTTACATTTTTGTCTCTTCTGTTTATTCACTGAATGACAAACTAATATCTTTTAACCCATAAATGTGGTGCACAGTCTGGTGGGATTTGAACACAAGTTTCCTTATTCCAAAGTTCTTCTCCATCTGCTCAGCCTGCTGTGGCCATTTGGAGGGTAAGTAAACATATCATAAAAAAAAGAAAGAATAAATAAAATAAGTCGATATTATCCATGAAATAACTTTGCACAGTTCTAACAAGTATAAATTACTTATAAGTACTGGTTGTTTCAAAGGTGTGATACAAATAGAAAAAGACGAGAGAAAAAAATGCAGAACAGCCTATCGGAAAGGGATCAGGAAGAAGTAAATTCTTATTAGTAATTGGCTCTTTAAAAATAGTTTTTATCCAACTAACATAGTCTCTACTGTCCTGTATCTTATATTTTATTATCACACAAGTTGTATTGAAAAATTATTACCAATGTTATTGGGGTCTAACAACACATTTTCAGCAATATATCTGTGATAAAAATCATTTATTTTATACATTTTAAAATATTTTATATAGTTTTGATTTATGTCAACTAATAATGCATTGATAATACAAACTATTCAACAGATCTGGCTAAAAAAACGAAATACATGGTCCCTATACTTAGTCCCTAAACGCATTTGTTTGCCTGAGAGAAATACTTACTGATTCATGCATACTTTCTGTTATTTTCATTTTTACACGTTCTAGTAAATAACATCTAAGTTGTCAATTTAAGTCCAAATAGCTAGTCTGAATTCCAAAGTGGTAAGAAAGATAAATAAAAAAGGGAATACCCCTAACTTACAGAAAATCATAGCAGTGGCAACATCATGCTGTGGGGTGCACTTTTTCAGCAGAAAAATGGGGATTAGATGGAGCTAAATACTGGAATCTTGGAAGAAAATCTGTTAGATATGGCTAAAGACTTTGAGAGCTTGCAGTGGCAAACAGTGATACTTAACTTATAGATTTTGCAAAGCAGAATAAGAAAACCATTTTTTTCTGTACATTCAAGGATTTTGGATGCACACCTCAAATGTATAGTGACACATGGTGAAGGTAGGATTTGAATGTAGGCCAGATATTGTGTCCAGGGACCACTGGTTGTCTGCTTTGCAACAGTGACACATGGAGCTCGGCTTATACTTTTAGCTTCTAAAGTGGAGACTTACTGAGAAATCCAGGTCTCCTGGACATGTGCTACAGTAAAGGAAGTTAGATTACTGGTGCTGGATGAGGTGTACAGATAATCACTACAAACATCAGGTCTATCACTCTTTAGCTGCAGTAATCGAAGCTGCCCTCTGTAAAGCACTATGAGGACAGTTTCACTTTTTAAAAACTGCCAAACACTCTGTCTGCTATTACCGTATAGTGTCCCCCACTCACACACACCTACTCTTAATGACACTTCCGCCATTAAAGTTTTGGCAGGGCTCCACGTGCCCATTAGCACGCGCTAAATAACTGTTAACAATGTATTACCCAGACTCCCCTGCCCAGCCTCTTGTAAGCTGCTCAGATTCCCTCTTCAAAGCTGCCAGGTAATTATGTCAAAGGTTTTTAATAAACAGCTTCTTAGGTTACTGATCCGGAGTGACAAAATGTTTTGGTTTGTTTCAACACACGTGCAGACGTTCCTTTCTCTGATTGGCTAACTCATTGTAACTGTCAAGAGGCGCACCTGCTTTTGTGAACAAATACAAAATTAAGCAACATATTAAATGAATCCCCCAAAAAGGACTAAATTATTATTTTTTTTGGTACCATATACCATAACTCTTAGTAATAAAAACCTTTGAGAACTGATTTCTAAATTAAGAACTTCTAATACAAAAATGGAATAAGATTTAATGATTTCTTCGATCTTTCTCCTTTTTTGCTCTTGCTGTAACACAACTGTTGACAGTGTTATAGTCGGTGAAAACTGTGGGAAAAAACAAGAAACTTCAAAAAAAAAAAAAAAAAGCTTTGCACCTATCATCGAGAGAACCGTGAACAGAGATAAATAGCGAAGATGAAAACACAAATATAATACCCCAATTTTGATACCCTTTGAAATCGTAGCATATTATATTTATTCATATAATCCAGGTCGGCCATGCATTTAACTGCATCCTAAAGTCTAAACATAATAGCCTAACTATACTAGATCAAATTTAGGATGCTTGTACCACATTTTGAAGCAATAAAATATCAGTTTATAATCTTTTCTAAAGACCGATTATCATAGTAGTTGTGATGTATGTTTTGTATTATATTTTTTGTTGCTCTGAATTTCCACAGATTTTTAAGTTTTTCCTCCAAATATTACAACCTCCTTTACATAAATGTAGCACATGATGAACATTAAGTTTGCATTTGTTTAAACTATAAGCAATGTTAACTCACACAATGAAAAAGAAAACCGGGTCACAAGCAGCTTTAAGATTCACCATGTAGCTTACCGACCTAAACAAATATCTCGGAGGGTAAGTCATTATAGTTATTTATATGTCGGTTAAGAAGTCTATCATGTTGTGTATTTATATTTTTATTTTATTTGTGCAAAATTAGCGACCTTATTTTATGTATCTAATTGATACGTTTTTGTTTGTTTGTTGTTTTTTATGATTCGAAATATTAAATCAATAAAAGCTTATGCTTTTAAGGGAAACATTGCTGTGTAGTTAGGGAAATAATTTAGCAAACAGCTAATACTAAAGTCATGCTCTGCAAGCTGACTTCCTTAACCCTGAAACAGTGTTTTCTTAATGAACCTGAACCTCTGACCCATGAACCGACAGTCCTGCAGGTGTTTTGTAACTATTCCCTGTTTATAAATGCATATTATCGTTTAAAAGGCCCATTTTATGCTGTATCAATTTTAACCCAAAAATATTATTGATTACTTTGAGTAACATAATTATTAAAAAAAATAAATTAAACTTATTTTGTTTATAAATAGGTCTATATTTTGTTCATGTTATTTTCAATCCGAATTAAATTCCAATCTGTTGAACTATTCTATGCCCGGTGTCGAATTTAGTTATTTCTACAAAAATACTGATTAAAGGCCAACCCCCCAAATAACACCAGTTTTCTAGTAACGCTTTTTATTGTTTAATTGAAAACACCTACAAAATCAGTAGGCTAAGTATCTCTGGTTGTTGGTTGTTACCTCTAAAATGTTCTCCTCATATAGGCCTCTTTCTCTTCAGTCTTTATTAAAATGCAAAAAAAAAAAAAAAGAAAAGAAAGAAAAGAAAAAATATGCAAGCAATGTAATTTAAAATCGAAATAGCACTAGATCTTAAATCTCTTTCAAAATATTCAATTTTTAAAAGAGCTGGTATCATTTATTTTTTATTAATGCCCATGGGTCGGAAAGCACGATAATCTCTTTGGATTATGTGCACCGCGCTTCTCCATAGACGTCTTTACTTATTTAGTTTTAATTTATGCCAATAAACGTTGAGGGTGTGTTGTTTATTTAAGCAAGAACTCAAAAGGGGACTGTTGAGGGGAACGATGGAGCTTTATTGTGGTTTTAGCAGTGCGAATCCAACAAAGCGAAAAGAAAAAAATAATACAGACCAATCCTGGTGTAAATTACATTTGAGATTTTTAAACTCCATCATCTCCCCGAGTGTTAGGAGGCTGTAACAAGTTAACAGGTTGATCAGCGGCCTCAGAAAGAAACAAGCTGCTCTGCTGCCAGTTAGGAAATAATCTGCGATTCTCATCGCATGTGCACAGCACCCACACGGGCCAGTCCTCGCGAGTTGTTTTTATTGTCTTCATATCCCACAGCTTTCACGCACACTAGACCTCGCTCATAACGAGGGGATTCCACAGGGAAAAAAAAGAGAATAAAGAAAAATGAAATGAAAAATGAAAAAATGAAGAGAAGTGGATTTTTTTGTTCTAATTACACATTATCTTTAAAAACGTGTTTCTATCACACGATGGTGGTAATTTTATGACCCAGCTAAACGTGTAGTTATTTGGAGAAAAAAAACAACTTTAGATTCTAAGCAAGTGTGTTTGTCACATTTTTAAGTCACATTACACAAGCTAGATTTAAACCAATACTATTTCTGTAACATTATTTTCTTTTCCGTCTATATATACTGCTTAAACAACCAAATAAATAAGTAGGCTTAAAAGTCTTCACCATTTTTTTTTTACTTTTGCTTTTATTTGGAAGACGATTTGTAGATCTGTTGTACTGCAGATGATATATCACTGAAGGTTTCAGATCTATTTAGCATCGGGACCTAAATATTTCACTGACCGTAAGATGCTGTTCAATGGAAACCACTGTAAGGTTTAAAGAGCTTTTAACTCCATAGCCCAATCACCCAAAAGCTAATATGGAGTCAAACACCAAGCTTTATTAACAAGGTTTTCCAAAGTTATTCATTTATCTATTCATTCTCTTTTTCTTTTTTTCTAAATGAATGTGTTCCTTCCCATAACATTTTAACATTTAATTTTTTTTTGTTGTCTGATGGGTGGGGTCTTGACTGTCTATGACTAGTCGTTAGTCCCTCAGAGATAATAATAGTAATAATAATACTAAGATAATAATAATAATTTTTATTGACACATTTTAGTGACACATTCTTGAATTATATCCTTATTCTGTATAATTTTCTGCAGCTGTTATATTATTTTAATTTTACACTATGTATTTGACGACACAGCGTTTCAGGCTGATTCATTGCAGTTCTATTTATCCGCTAACATTTTTAGTTTATTAACAAGCCCCGATGACGCTTATAGCTGATATAACAGACTGTTATTTTAGAATTGTTACAAAATGCTTAATTCAACTGGAAATAATATTTCTAGATGTTTTCTTCTGTTATAACTGTAAATTTGCTAGTTTTTGAACTGTTCACATGTAATCCTAGGATATCGAATCAAATCTCCTTGTCTGGGCTGCAAGAAACGCTCATACTTCTGAGGCAGCTGTTGTTCACAAGTGAGCAACGTGCTGGAGGAAGGCTAATGAGCAGATATGCAAAGCATTTCGGGTCGCAGTGTGAAAATGCGCTCAATGCCCCAGAGGGATACTCCTGTAGCTCTCTTCGGCCTGAGGACATGATTCATTTCCCGGCTCTGGTTTGACCACAAAAGGCGGCACGAGCGGCCCCCGCAGCGGGCGGGACGTCAGAAAGGTTCCTGGGGGCCGTGATCACTTGCGATTGGTCGGCCTGCGCCTGGATTGACAGCTCTCTCTCTCTGGAACCCCTCTAAGCTCGGTTGTTGACACTTTTCAAAAAGTCAGCACTGAACCTGTACGGACAACGGAGACTCTATCACAGCCCAGGTCCATCTCTGTTTCTCGGTACCAAGACGGAAAACTGTTGTTTACTCGTAGATGTCTCGCTCTGACTGACTGCGAGTTTCAACTTTTCTCACTCTGCGTAAAAGTTCGCCACGCCGTCTGTGCCTCGCCCTGCTGAGACGGAGAGGAATGGCCGAGAAGCGGAGGTCTCCGTGCGCCCTGAGCGTTAAGGCGCACGCCTTCTCGGTGGAAGCGTTGATCGGAGCGGAAAAACGACGCAGGACGAGCGGAGAAGATGATGCGATTTCCCCCAATGTATACGAAGGCGAGAATGATGTTTCGGATTTAACGGGGAGTCCTGCACTGAGAGGCGGCAGAGCGTGCAGCACCGACCGAGGCAGCGAGGCTGGATGTAGAAGCGACGGATCCCGTAAGCGACTATTTAATAATAATAATAATAATAATAATAATAATAACAATAATAATAATGGATTTCTCAAATAATTATTTAACCAGAGGGGGGTGGAAATGTAGTCATGTAGTTTTGGTTAAAATGATGTAGGGGAAATAATTCTCATCATAGATATAAAACAAAACGTAACAGAAACATAAACATGCAACGTGTCAAACTCGAAAATACGAAAAAAGAAATGTCACCAACTTGGTGTTGTAATTAGGAGCCCTGCGAGTGTGACTAATATGTCATTGTTTATGGGATATGCAGCTGTCATAAACACGCCAATTAGCGTCGTATGAAGACTGGACAATTCAATGGAAAGAATAGTGGAGGCCTGCAGGAAATAGTAAACCGACTGACAAACGGGGATTAAAATGTACAGTTGGGTCAACGTGGACTTGGCCTAGGAACTGTTTGACTTCTTATTGAGGCTATGTCTAAACTGCTTATGTTCAATTAGCACCACTTAGAGAACTCTGGGCTAAACCAAAATGATTATAGGGATAAACACAACTAGATTGGCCTAAAATACACAGGAAGCCATAGAAAAGTAATGCAATTTTTTCTATTCTATTCTATTCTATTCTATTCTATTCTATTCTATTCTATTCTATATTATATTATATTATATTATATTATATTATATTATATTATATTATATTAGTGTTGCTAATGTTATTAATATATATATTTTTGCATGCAGTAAATGTTTTTTCAGTCGAATGAATTCTGGCACCATGCAGGCCTATTATACGAAAGTATAAATTGTAAGGCGGCAGATAGTAAGTTTATCGTATTAAAAATCGTTTGTTTCTTATCTCTTAAGTGCATAATGCCTGACTTTAAGTGCGTGATGTTAATCAACCAAATCGTGTAAAATCTTGCCATCGTTCCGGTGCAGCGGAGAGTGAGGACGCGCTACTAGAGAGCCCGCAGCCCGCAGCTGCAGTGTGCGGGGGCCCAGGAGCCGGAAGCGGAGAGGAAACCCGCGTGGAGCTACAAGGATCAGACCTGTGGAAGCGGTTCCACGAGATCGGCACCGAGATGATCATCACTAAGGCTGGACGGTAAGAGGGGAGCTCTTTGGGGGGGGGAATAGAAACTGAAGGAAAATCAAACAAATAACAAAAATACATCTGTTAGTGTAATTAATAGCAAAGACATGGCCTAACCAAAAAAAAACATGCGTAAATTACTAAGCAATCACAATAACACAATAAACAGGCCTATGTTCACGTAATTATTTCTCCAGGCAGAGTTTTTTAAACAACAGAAATCAAGAGTAAAACATTTTCTACAGCATCATTATTTTTATCTATTTAGCTTTAATTTCTTTAGGAAAAAATATAGACATTCAAGAGGGTCCTCAAGAAGACGAAATAGTACAAAATCTAAACATTATGATTATGATTATGATTATGATTATGATTATTATTATTATTATTATTATTATTATTATTATTATTATTATTATTATTACAGGAAGATACGTTTTATCTGAATAGTGTAATTTTTTATTTTTCCTTTTAGGCGGATGTTCCCCGCCATGCGTGTAAAGATTACGGGCTTGGACCCCCATCAGCAGTATTACATTGCAATGGATATTATCCCCGTGGACAACAAACGATACAGGTAATAACCAATGCGATGTATTACCTTGCATTCAGTAGGGCCCCACGTGGCCCCAGAATCAAGCCTTCAATCGGACCTGGTAATTGGGGCTGTTATAGATAAGTGGTTTTAATTTAGACTCCCTATAAAAAGCATCGCGGGGACAAATCAAACATTTTTCAGCTGTGCGGGTCCAGCTCTCCCTTCTGCTTCTCCACAAATGGCACTGGCAGCGGGGTTTTGTTACGGTGGTTTTGCCGTCCCGTTTGGAAAAAAATGGCCTTTTGGACGCCTCACCTCCCTAACCCGGAGGGTCAAACCAACAAAAGTCCTTGTGAAGCAGAGTCAGCGCAGAGCCAAGGCTTTGCGTGTCACAGGCCCCGTCATTCCAGACTTTCACAAGCCGTTTATGTGTGAATACGGTTTTAGCTGCGTGCTGGAGTGATGAGTGAAATCTTGGAAGAAATGTTTCTGAGAAGTCTGGAGTCATGTGGTGCACAAAACATGCAGACCATTCTGCGTGCAAAGTTTGTCCTCATTGTATCACTTCCATTAATGCAAGTTAGATTTTTTTCCCCCAACACTGAATCCTGAGCAGTTAATTATCAATTTGCATCATTGACTTTTGGTTAATTAAATGATGTTTAAATCAGTTTAACTAGAAAATACCATATACATGTTTACCAATTCATTGTAGCTCAATTTATCACAGTCAATATCAGATGGTATTTGAATACTTTATTCGTCAAAGGACATTATGTGGCTTCAGTCATTTTTTTAAATTTACTATTAAAACAGTAAAATATATGAATTGGATAGAATAATAACAGAAGAGTAAAATCCTGTTACTAATCAAATATATACTAAGGTAGGGAAAGCACTGTGTTAAGTACATGTTCTGTATAAAGTTAACAATTCTGAACAAGATATGAAAATAAAGGCAAGTGTCTGTCTGTGGTCAATATGCAGGAGTTATGCTATATCACATCAAGTTGCTTACTTTGCAGCGTTCCCTTGCAAGAATACTTTAGCGTACGTATTCTTTTAAAAAAACTGAAAGGCAGTTCCATACTTTAATAATGCTGGCAAAAATGTCATATTTATTAGATTATGTGCAGGATTTATTTATTTTTTTACTTATTAATATAAATTTGTATTTGATAACACATGGAGGAAAAAGAGACTCTGAAAACTGAAGCTCATGATTAAAATGTATTTTGATGTGTTTGAATTGTGAAGGTATGTGTATCACAGCTCCAAGTGGATGGTAGCAGGGAATGCGGACTCCCCTGTTCCCCCTAGAGTATACATCCACCCGGACTCTCCGGCTTCTGGAGAAACTTGGATGCGTCAAGTTGTCAGCTTTGACAAACTCAAACTGACCAATAACGAGCTGGACGACCAGGGACATGTACGACTCTGTTTAATTTCTTCAAATATTCCATTTATGATATTAATCTATTGTTTGCAGTATACCTTAATGTGGCAGGAGACTGTTTGTTAAAAAAAGAGAAATTATTCCTTAAGTTTCACAAAATTACATTCATTGCTATTCTAATGTGTAACTTTCTTCCCCCCTCCTCTTTGTTTAGATCATTCTGCACTCCATGCACAAGTACCAGCCACGGGTCCATGTCATCCTCAAGGAGTTTGGAGAGGAGCTATCTCCAGTTAGAGCCGTTCCAGTGGGGGAGGGAACTCGGACCTTCTCCTTCCCCGAGACCGTCTTTACGACGGTGACAGCATATCAGAACCAACAGGTAGGAAAAACTGTTAGATCAAACCAATACAGCTAGCTCTTAGAGTGATGTATTGCTGATGTGAAATAGTTCAGAAGCTCATAATGACTAAGATGTATATTTCTAGAATTTTCCACACCAGTTTTAGATCTATAACTTCAAATTTTCTGATACTTAAGCAATGTTTTATGACAAAAATGAGAAGTAAGAGGCTCTCAATTTATGAGCATCATTATTTAATTAATTACAGTAACATATAGGTAACTTCTCTTGTAATGTTATCTGTAACATGTATTTATTGTTATGTTTAATATAGAAACTCAAACAAAAATATAAAATGAACTCCCACTAAAGTTATTTGTGTTTTTCAGGGTACTACAACTCTAATTCGACTAGTTAACTCATATTGGGATGGGTCAGATTTACCTTGTAGTGGTTAAACAATGATGGCTTGACAGACCTCTTGTCGTAGCTGGTTTTAGAAACGTTTGCATCCGTGCATCACTCTGAAGATATGAAATATCTAAACTTTCACAAAGAACCGTTGTTAAGTTTATCACTGTTGGTGGACGCTTCAGGCATTATCAGTCTGATTTATCAGCTGATTGGGAGTCTAAGAGAACAACAAGAATGGCTGGGGGAGGAAAGGAAAATATTGCCTTTGATGCCGTTAGATAAATGACATTCTGAAGCAGAACCCCAGGAGTTTAACTCCAGACTGTGGAGCTATAATACCACTAGATACCTCAGCAAACCTAAGCTTAAGTGTAGCAACAAAAATATTGTTAGTCTGAGATAACAGTCGGAGTATAAAAGGTTTGTGTAAACATTTGCAGTTTGAGTTGTTGTACAATGCTTTATTTAAAAGACGTGTTGCTTATAACCTGTCAGCTCTAGTTTTAAATCACTGTTAGTTAAAGAAGACTGATAATGAAATGTCTAACTAAGACTTTAGAAAAAGCCCACGTTTATTTCATGCATGAGAGAGAGAGACATAGTAGTCCCCTTCCCACCAGCGGACCTGCAATGTACAGCAACAGGTGTGGGAGGGGCAGTTGATGTAAACTCCACTTTCTGTTAAATTGAATTTAAGCAGCATAATGTAAAAGATTATCTCCATTAACTTGTATTGGTTGTTGGTTGAAATAAATGTGGGACAGGGGGTTGTTGTCTTTCAGTGTTTCTGAATGTGAGTATACATTATATTTTGTATTATTGAACTGGTTGTACAGGACAATGTATGGTTTTCTACACACAATGCAGAGTACAGCGGGGAAATGCAAAGCTTAAAAGTGTGAGGGTAGCCAAAGTCGGTCAGCTCCAAGTGCACGATGGCTGAAGTCAGAACATGGTGACGACGCCTATAAAAGTCTCTTCTGATGAGGGTCACAGAGTTGGACCTTAAACACCACCCACGGTCTGAGAAGCCGCTTCAGAGCTCCATGCAGATGCATAACTAGAAAAAAAGAAAGAAGCAAAAATGTATTTATTTTCAGAGCTGACTGAGTGATTACAGAGAGAGAAATTATTTTGGTTGTTTAAAAAAAACTTTCATTATACAGTTTATATTATGGTGGACAGATCTTCGGGGAAATAATTAGAGTCTTGTTTTGTTTTTTCAGATTACAAGACTGAAAATTGACAGAAACCCATTTGCCAAAGGCTTCAGAGACTCTGGCAGAAACCGGTGAGTTTACTTTAACCCCAGAGATTTGCACACTATTTAGTCCATTAGGAGGGGTTTCTATGAAATGCATGACTGCATTCTGTTTTGGCTTTCTTGTGTTTTTTAGCTCCTATTTAATTCTGATTTCATGGAAAGAAAAGCTCTGCATATATTTATCTTTTTAGTTCAAAGACTCAATTCTTAGCAGTTTTGAATTAGATTTAAATTATAGTAAAAAACAAAGTCATATCACCTTTATAATATGCGTTGTTATTTAAATAGGCAAGCTTAGAAGGAAATGCAGTTTTGACTGTGGCTTTAAAAAAAAGATGGGAGCATGTGTCCAACAGGAAAAAGAAACTTTTAACTGCAAAACTTAATGGAGCATCAGATTCCAGTTGACCTCAACGTAAAAATAATAAAACTCCAGAGTGTCCTGAGGAAAATCTGAATAAACACATTTTCTAAACATATATAAACAGTGCATTAAAACAACAAGGCCGTAAAACTCCAGTAGTCTCCAAACAGCCACTCCCAGGAGGCCTCGCAGAAATCATTAGAGAGGAGGGGAGAGAGGAGGAGAAGGAAAAGGAGAGGCAATGTGTGAGACCGAAAGTTGGAGAGGGTGGAAGGTAGAGAACAGCGAGCTGGATAACCCAGAGACCTTGGCGGCTGACCCTATAAAAGCTGAAGTCAGGAAGGTGGAAAAAAAAGGAATACCCTCCCCTTAAATATTACAGGAAGACTTAAGCAGTTTGCTAAATAAACTTCAGCTATGATGGGCTGTTATGGAGCACACAGAGCTCCTCCGGGCAGCTTGTCTAAATTATCACAGAGGCTACAACCCTGT
This sequence comes from Jordanella pulchra, assembly GCA_034780135.1. Classification (NCBI taxonomy): domain Eukaryota; kingdom Metazoa; phylum Chordata; class Actinopteri; order Cyprinodontiformes; family Cyprinodontidae; genus Jordanella; species Jordanella pulchra. The sequence goes on from JAUZNJ010078396.1 coordinate 14,944, forward strand.
GTGGGGCGGGCTGGGTGGGGTGCGGGGAAGGGGGGTACTTTTATCCTCATGCTAACGAGCGGTAACAGAGCACTCGCATTACACCACCTCAGCAACCCTCTGCCCCACCTAGAGGAGGGAGGCAGACTCAGATTGAAGGGGGAAGGGGAGTCCCACCTCATAAATCGCTGCTCCAGCTTCCTGCTCCTTCGTCTTGATTTGCCTGTAAAAGCCGTGTGAAAGCAATTACCTCCAAGCACCCGGCAAGCAGCAGCCAATTGCGATGTGGCGTTTATGTTCCTCATTACCTATTGTCTCCATGGAGATGCCAAGGGAGGGCCCCATGGGCGACTAAGATGGCCGCCAGGTGGTTGGCATGTAGCATGACCTACAGAGGTGTGCTGGGATGTTTGGCAACAAGAGGAGAAGACATACTCTGATGCATTTTAGGTTTTTTTGTGTTGCAGGATGGGTTTAGAGGCTTTGGTGGAGTCCTACGCATTCTGGCGTCCATCTCTGAGAACGCTCACATTCGAGGACATTCCTGGGATGGCCAAGCAAGGTAAGAGCATTAGACAGCACGCTCAACAATAAAAATAAAGGATGAATGTTAAAAAGAAAAAAAAACAAACACACAGAATAGCCAGTTGGTCTTTTAAGAAACACAGATGATACCACAAGTAGCTAGAGCCCCTTTAATGTTTCATGTTTCCTTATAAGCTTTAAGAATTTTTCTTTCTAATCTCTATGCCACCAAGTAGTGCACAATTGTGAAACAGATAAAAGCTAACAGTATTTCTTAGAACATTTTTGTTACAACAGAGCAGTAAAGTGTAGCCTGCATTTGTATTCACCCTTCCTTGTTCTGATGCCTCTCAGTAAATTAAAGTCCAACCAATGGTTGTAATTTGTGAATTCAACATGTCCTGTGAAGGCTTCAGAGCTTTTTTAGGAAACATTAGGGAAAAAACTTCATCATGGAGACCAAGGAAAGACGGGTTAGGGAGGACATGGTTAAGACCTCTATACTTCCAAAGCACTTTTTAACCAATGTCTCTTGAAAACAGAAAGAATTGGTCAAATTAGATTTCACAACCACGAAATATGAGAAAACTGAGAAAACCAACACGAAAATAGTGGTGACAGTATCATGCACTGAGAATGGAAATCAGTTTGAGGTTAAGGCTGAAACTATGGCGATGCTCCCATTTATAGTAGGACAGTGATGCCAAACATACAACCGAAGCTGCAACAGATTGGTTTAAATCAAAGCATATTAGTCTGTTAAAATGGTCGAGTCAAGTTCAGAGCTCAATCCAGATGTCATGCAGATGGATTTGAAAAGCAGACAGACGCTCTAAGGCAGGCATCCCCAATCTCGGTCGTCAAGGGCCGCTGTCCTGCAGCTTTTAGAGGCTTCCCTGCTTCAGCACAGCTGATTCTTATGACTGAAGTTCAGCAAACGGCTGTTAATCACCTATCAGTGGAAATCAGCTGTGCTGAAACAGGGAAACCTCTAAAAGCTGCAGGACAGCGGCCCTTGAGGACCGAGATTGGGGATGCCTGCTCTAAGGTCTCATCTGACTGAGCTTGAGCTACTCTTCGTTAGTGGCCCTCATAGAGCTGCCAGACGTTCCTCAGACTTTTTAAATGTCATTGCTGTTGAAGGCGGTTTGATAAAATAAGGACTTATCTGGATGCTGAATACAAATGAAAAACACAGATTTTTATCTGTGAAAAATCTCCCACTCCTTACAATTTTTCACAAGTTGTTTAGTCAGTCACATAAAATCATTACAGAGTACATTTACAGTTGTTTCATCACAATAGGTAAAAGAATAAAGGATGCATGCTATTATGTAAGGCACTGTATAACTGAGAGGTTACTAGGGTTAGTTATTTTAATCTACATGGTTATTTGTCCTATCATGTCCATTAATGAATGTTTTGGCTCTTTAGGGATCCCAGGAGCCCATGGAGGAGTTGGAACATCAGCTCATCTGCTCTCCACATCCCCTTGCTCATCACCTTTCCAGGTTTGCCCTCTCAGCCCACCAGACTACAGCTGCAGTCGGTCCACACACCCCCTCCACTGCTACAGCAACCCACCCGAGCCATTCCCTCCTCCCAGAGGTCCATCTGGTTATGAAGGTGAAGGATTCCGCTCCCTTACTCTCCCTGCGGCTCAGCTCGGCTATCTCTCCAATCCTACCCCGCAAGGTTACGCTGGGCTGCGCCTGCACACACCCCCCTACAGCCTCTACGGCTACACATTTCCCTCTTCACCACGTCTCGCCGCTAGCCCCGATAAGATCCCCACTGCTGCCACCGCCAGTCATCAGAGTCCCTTTCATGGCTCCTCTCCCAGCGGGACTTTAACTGACAGTCTTGGTCTGCTCAGTGGTGGACAACAGGGCTTCCTGTTTGACACCCGGACTTTAGGAGTGGCAAGTAGCCAGCCAGGAGGTGGCGCATCACAGGTCACTGCTCACATGGGATGAATTTAAATCCTGGCTTTTCAGAAAAACCTGGTTACACCCCAGTAAGGGGTGCAAGCGTCTTCTGGTTCAAAGTATACCATACATTGAGTACCCATGTAGCTGACCTTTGGACAGAAAAAGAGGGACAGATCAAATAAACATATGGACTTCTCAAAGTTTTATTTGGGGAATGGTTCCTGTAAGTTACTTGTACAGTCGTAATGGTTACTAATGAAACAAACCTAAAGAAGGAGCTTATAAGGCATGGACCTAACTAGAACTACATGTGGATGGGCCTAAAAGTGGTCCAGGTATTAAAAGCAAGCACTTCAATTTCCTGACAGGAAGCCCCAATACATTAACTGAAGACCTTAACCACAGCCATGGAGAAAACAGTACTTAAAGGGTGCAGGCATTAGGTTGGGGGTTAACTGTTTATCTGCCATGTTATGTCTCTGAAGCAGGCATTGAATCACTGTGATCAATAAATGGGTGTGTGTGTACTATCTTCATTGTTTGGGGATCTGAAAGGGGCTAGAATAGCATCTGTTAATCTGGTTACCCATGTGTTCCTGCTTTTTCATTTCTTTCTTTCTTTTTTTGCACCAAGCACTGTGTCAAAGGCCCAGTGATAGTCTCATAGCTTATTATATTGCCTTTATGATCCTTTGTCTATTGGATGGAACTGCTAGACACTACTTATTATTGCACGCCTGAGTTTGCATTGATGTGCACTACAGGCAGAACCTGTCACCACTCAGACTAAAACACACACAAAAAAGCCTTTTTTCCTACGCAACATCTGGGGCCTGACAAAATGTTAGTGCGATGAGATCATGCTGATAGGAAGCCATCTGAGATCTCACTGTTTTGGACTAAACTGTCATAAAGAGACACTTGACAAACTAATTTGCTTACACTACATCTGGTTTAACAGACACTCACTACATTCAGCTCTTTAATTGTAGAGCTTTTCCTCAGGAGGCCTGTATGAAGCATCTCCATCTGTATGTAACAAGAGGGATGATGGATGGTAAGGTAGAGGTATTTTTAAAGTGTTGTTTGAGCCTTTGCACTTATAAAACAAACAATGCACCTGCTTTGTGCCGGTTCAGGTGTGTGTCAATCTACCTTTAGCTTGATCCCCATGTTTTTTGCTTTTTTTAATGGAAACACACTATGACGGGCCGAAGACATCAACAAATTCTGTGATCTTTTCCAAAATAAAATCATATCTTTTAATATGATATTGTTTGTATGCAATCGGTTTATTTTAACCAAGTACTATGGTTTTATTGACACAAACCAGTTTTGCATGTGTAGTTCTATCACAGCTCATTTAGAAAAAATGTTCATACTTCATCTGGAAAAGGTACCTTAACAGAAAAAACTGCAGATCAGAAAGCATCCATGCACACAAGAAAGGAAAAAAAGCATCCAAGAGCAAAAAATCTTGTCTTTATTGTGCAATAGCAATGTAAACTAATACCTTAAAGTAAGGAGAAGTTACTACTCACACGAGAGAGGGTGTGCAGTGAATACTGATGTGGGTGGGAAAGTGTGGATATAAGTGTATTTGTGTGTGTAGCAACAGGTGGTGGAGTTGTCAGCGTGTGTGACCTTATCGTCTCAGAGTTCATGTAGATCCCTGAGAATTGACACCCCGCTTCCACAACACACACATGCAAGCACTGACAAAGTCATACTTGACTGTTGAAAACTGCATGGACCTCCACTGCTTACATTACCCAAGAATATCAATCTAAACTCCTAAGAATTCATTTTGATAAAAAAAAATGTAAGATTGGGTTTAGAGTCTAAAACTATGCTAAACGTTCACATGTTACACAATTGAACTATTAAATAGTATATCTATAACTATCTTTACTGCCTGTAAATGAGACATCAGGACATTCAGATAATGGATGCTGGTCATCCATTTATGCAGCCCTTCAATTGTTTTGAAATATCTCTGAGTCCTCACTTAAGCTTCAATATGTTTTAAGTATGTTTCCATCAGATCTTTTTGGCTATTCTTTTTTGCAAAATAGCTCAAGATTATTCATTATGGGTGAAGGCCATCTGTGGATCAATTTATAAGCCACATTGTTCAAATGTGTTTAAATCAAGACTTTGCATGGACCATTCCAACACATACCACTGCACTGTAGCTCTGGTTATATGCATAAAGTTTTTGTTGTGCTGAAAGGTTGAATCTAACAGGTTTTCTACCTGGATTGTAATATATTTAGGTCGATCAACACTGACCTAATTTCCTGTCCCCAAGGAACAACAAAATCCCCACAGCATTTTACTGCCACCACTGTGTTTCACCAAAAGGATGGTATGTCCTGACTGATCTGAGGCAGATAACTAGTTTTTAGCTACAAATAACGCTTAGCATGTTTAAATTTGTCCTACTTTAGTTCCACATGTATAGATGTGTCTTCTACATAGATTGCTGCAAAACTGCATCTTTTTCGGGCTTTTTAAAAACCGTCAATCCTCCATAAAGGCCAAGATTTGTGGAGTATATAACTAGTCGTTGTCCCGTTACCAGATCCAGCAAACTGAGTAGAGGATCTGTACATTGCACAGGATGCAAGAAGGGAAGGTGAGAATGGAAGAGATGTAAAGGCAGCTTTTGTTTTGCTTAAAGAACTTTAATTAAATCATCATCATTCCAGTTTTTTCCAATTTTCAAGCTTGCTAACGGCTATCTTTCGTTTCTCCCCACCTCAGTTGCCTGCTGTCATTCTGAAGGTGAGAGGTGCTGACGAGAGAAGCATATGTGGGGTGGTGAGACACGACGACTGGGGGAGGAGAGCTTATTTTAGAATCCAGGAATGATTGGCTTGTTGTTCCTGAGTGACAGTGGACGGAAACCCTGCCTGGTCCATCTGTACGGCACTCTTGAAAACACACACATGACAAATGCATACAGACACACGAATATAAGAGGTTCTGATCTTTGCCTTGAAAAAAACCCCAACATTTATAGGTTTCTCATATTTTAAGGTGAAGGTGAAGTTAGTTTAATGTTACATCTCTTCTTTACACACCACTACATGTTCACACAGACACGCCGGTGCAGGGTGTGAGTGGCCGAGTGGTTCTCAGCTGAGGTGAGGACATTAACACTTGGGGATGACCAGGTGCCGACGTGACAGATCTGTCACGCTATCTGCCTGGAGGAGGGGGAGAAAGAGGAGGAATGGACTGGGAAGAACAACCTCAGTGTGTGTGTTTCCAATGTTTGTGAGATCTGCTGATTAATCATTGTTCTCTTTATCAATGATTCAGACCATTTGTAAGGAAATGCTTTTAGGAAGTGCTGAAAACCTCTAATCTGAAAAATAAACTCAAGAAATAAAGAATCACTTGTATTGCTTGGATTTTAATCATAACTTATGATGTCTTATTTATGTCAGCTATATTTAAACAAACAATAATTATGTGATAACTATGGCAATAGAAACATGAAAGTCAAAAGGTTATCATGGTAGGTAGGAGTCATCCTATGGTGACAAAAGAAGAATGCAAGCACAGTGTAGGAGTTTCTACTGATGAGCCAGGCTGGTGCCTCAGCTGATAGAGCAGAAATGGAAAAAAAGGGGAAAGATCTGGTGTGGGACCTGATCAGATGTATCCTGTCTGAACCTTTCTGGATGCATACAGCCCAACACGAACACATTGTACCTTCAGCACTGACAGTTAGACCTACATCCTGTGGACTTCCTAAAGTAATGGGATTTTATATATATATATATATATATATATATATATATATATATATATGTATATATATTAGGTCAAATGCACCAGTAGTTTTCTCTCTGCCGCGATTTCCAAAACGGGGCATCTGCAGCAACATCTGTGGCCAAACAAAGTTTGTTTTTCCAGCAAGTACTATTGATACAGATGGACACAGTTAAAAGAACAGGGCATGGATTTCATTGATTAATTAAGCCTTTCTGGAGAACATGGAGAAGCAGCTTTTAGTTCTTATTCTCCAATAATCTGGAAAAAAATCTCCCAAACTGTGCTAAAAAGTGCTAAAATTCCAAATTGCTTTAAATGAAGATTAAAAAATATTTAGTGACCTTTGACTGTGCAATATAAACATTGTTAAATATTTTTTTGTTTAAATTATACTTTTGTTTCCTTCCTTCCTTCCTTCCTTCCAGTTTCTGTCAAAGCTAATCAGGTAGACTCATTCTAAAGAAAGCAATTGTTTTTCAAATAAGCTTGAGAAATATTGTCTTCTTGTTGATGAGAATAGGCAAAAAACGTATAGGTCAAAGAATATATAAAACAATCTGCTCAGAAATTTGGATAATTGTACATAGTTATTTTGTTATTGTAAGGGAAAAAAATGTTTTGTTACAATTTGGATCTGCAGTATGATATTTTCAGATCTCTTTCCTACAAAGATAAGACTAATTGGTGTGATTAAAATAACTCATGTTTAGTTTTTTTCATTGTTAATCACAAAAACTAAAAAATTATTTTCAATGAATTTGTGTTAGGGCCTAAAAAGCTGGAAGAAAAGCTGGTGGGGGACTGTTGCTCATTTGGTAGCGTTGTTGTGCTGTAATAAAAATTATGGTGTGTTTAAATGTGGTCTTCTGTGGGTTTTTTTTAAAGCTGCTGTGATGTAATTTTTATATAAATAATTCTAATTTCCTAGGTAAAAGATCCTGTTTTGAGGTAGGACGTTTTCATGGGCGTCTGTTGTTGCCGCTACACTTTGAAGCAGCTCGCCTTGTTAGCTAACCTGAGATCCTTCTCATTCAATCATATGGCCATCTACTATAAATGTGAAACATTTAGAAAAACAAAACCAATTAATGTCCATTTGTAATAGATGACTGTCTTGTTGGACTTTCAAACTAATTGTCCTCATGATCATTAAGCTAATCATTGCTTCAGGTGACCTATGTAAAGTCATTTTCTTACAACTGAAATGTGCTATAAAAATAAACTTGCCTTGACGAGGTACAGTATCATTATCAGCTGCTTTCTCCTTATCTTAAATTTCCTTATGGTAAACAGGACCTTATGTATCCAGCCATTTCTCTTATAGCTACTCAGGCAGACTCATATCCTTTTCTTTTGATAAGAATAGGCAAAAAACTTATAAGTCAAAACATATATAAAACAGCTCAAAAAGTTTGGGAATTTTATATGTTTCTGTATAAGGTGAGCAAAGATGTAATATTTAACTTTGTGTTCAATAGTGTTTTGGGGTTTTTTTCCTGTTTGTTTTTGTGTTCTGGTGAAAAACTGGTGGAAGATCTCTGAGCAATAACATATGAAAGGAAATATTTTCCTCTCTGATTAAAGAATATAAGAAAGAGAACAAAAAGTAAAAAAGAAATTTGAAAAAAGCAATTCCACTGATGAACTAATATATTAAGATTCTGTAACATAAAGCTCTTTAGACATTGTCAGTGAGACAAAAGTAGACATTCTTCTAAAAGGGAATTTGCTACCCTGTAAACTCAACTATGCAGCTATTATTTGCATAGAGGCCAGTTCTGTGGTTTACGAATTCAGTGACTGAAGTGTGCATTAACATATGGGCAGGCGACGGGGCGTGCATTTGACGCCCAGAATGGAGTTGTGGCCTGCAGGACGTGATTGAGCATATGAAGTGGTGGTCCACAGGTGAGATCATGTTGGACTGTGACAGAGAAGTTCCCTAGAGTTAAAGCCACAGCTTGGCAAAGAGACTGCAAACGTCAGAGACATAAAAGAGAGAGCTCTATTTGTAGCTGAAGAGCAACAAACTAGAGTCAAAAACCTAAGCAGTATTAGAACCTTCTCCTGGGTTTAAGACAGAGATGGGTTTCAGTAAGAGAATACTGTTTGATGTGGGTTTGTTGTGAAACATTTAATGAGCCAAAGATTTATCAGTTTGGAAAGGGAAAGATAAGCGGGGAGAGGCTTTCCGGCCCCAAGGGGCGCACCTGTGCTCCAGGGGGGATTCAACTGGTTAGAGCAGGGAGTGTGCTGATAGTGTTGCGGGCTCAGCTTAGCTACATCAGTGTGACCCGTTAACAGTCTACCAAGTATTTGATGACAGTTGCGAGAATCTGATGCTCAGGGTGTCCATTGCAGCTTTTAAATTTTTGTCATCAAATCTGTCCTGACTAAGCTGATTTATTGCCGTCCCTGCATGGGATGCATCTCAGATTCCTCTATTAGACACCCCATGAACCTAGCTCTATGAGAGCCACTAGAGAAATGATTATGGCACTATTTTTCCTCGTAATCCTTACATGTCAACAACAAGGACATGGGCAACCTCAAGAATTTAATTCCTGAATATGACGTGAAAGATAAACAGCACTCAGTCCTGAAACGGGATGTGTAAACTTCACAGATTCTGGCACTTTATGCTTGCATGGAACGTCAAAAAACACCAGACAAACTTTGGGTTGAGCCAAATACAAAGGCTCTGTAATGTCTAGTAACCGTCTGTCAGTTCTTTGGCGGAGTGATATGTAGTTGTGTACCTCCTGGAGCGTCTGCTTAACACATAATGTAATGCAGGACAGTTATTCACAGCTGCGATAGAGGACAGATTTAAGGGCTGAGTAAACTCAAATTACCACCCGACTTGAACACTTGTTAAAGAAGGAAAACTAAACCCTGTGAGTATGTTATGACCAGAGAACATCGACCAAATCCCTACAAGTTAAGGAATCTGTTCCAGAAACACATCCTGAGTCATGAAAATTTGTTACCAAGACCAGTGTTACGGTCCGTCCAGTAAGGCACAAGGACAAAAGCATATATAAAAAAATACGTTCTATTTATTTTTCCAAATCTTTCTTCAAAAAAAAAACATTCAACATCAACTCTCAAAAATATAACAAAATGGGCCCAAAATAAATCAACTAAAGCATACCTAACTCAGGATAACAAACCAAGAGTGACCTCCCACAATGAACACACAGGGGAATTTAAACACAAAGGCTAGCCTACACAAACAAGGAGGGGTGGGAGATGAGACAAAGA
>JAUZNJ010078407.1:0-51522 GCA_034780135.1 Jordanella pulchra
CTTTGCCAGTATGTGACGTGTGAATTTCTCCGCTGTGAGATCAATAAAACTCATCTAATCTAATCTAATCTAATCTATTAGCTTTGAAAAACAAAAATAGACAAAACTACATGAAAACCTGGAATACCGGTCAATGACAGATGCTGTATTTATAGACTGATTTATATCGAAATATGTGTAAAAGTCACATCAACAATGTTGAAATAAACCTCATTGCAATATATACTGATATTGAAATGTTGCCCAGCTCTAGTGTTCACACCCTAAACATTTCTCACGTTAGTAACTTTACATCTACACTCTACAATATAATTCACTGGGATGTAATGTAATAGACTAACAAAAGCAGTGCACTATTGTAACTTGTAAGGGAAGTTTCCATTTTTTTTTACAAATAAAATTTAAAAAAGTGTGATGTGCAAGTCAGTTCAAAAATACTTTGCTGATCCCAAAGGGAAAAAAAAGTTAAACAATTCTCTCTTCATACAGATGTAGAGCTTAGTTTTGTAGAGTCATATGTAAAATAGAATAGATACTTTATTGTCCCAACATTCTGCTTAGTTTGTCAAAACACAAGATCAACCATTTACATTAACTTAGAAATAGTCAAAACAAAACAATCATATGAGACACATAATCTCCATCAAATCATTTTGAAATAATAAAAAAATAACAACCAAATTCCATTGCAGCTCATAGAATTAGGATGCTGCTTAATTATATGCTATTGAGAAATAGCATATTGTACATATAATTCGGTACAAAGGACTGTTATTTCCTATTTTTTGAGAGTATAAAACAGAATGATTGGATGCTTCTGATCTACACAAGCTAAAGCAAGATGCATCAAAAGAATCCATAAACTGAGCCTTAGGTGAGAAGGAAATATGTTTTTAGCTGAAAAATAAAGTTTGTAATTTGAACCCCTCTGCAGTCTGTAACTGCTTTAAGTAAAAGCTGTTTATTTGTTGCAGTAGTGTGTTGTGTTTGTGTTAAATTATCATTGAACTGATCAGGAAGAGAGCACTCTCTCCCCAGTGACACGTCACACAAATGTATCAGTATTTATTGTAAACATCACATTATATTTAGACTTGGATTGTGTGAAGGGGGGTAATAAATCCAAACAGGGTTGAGGACAGGTCTTTTTAACAAAAGTATAACTTCTCCTTTCTCTGTGTTTGATTAAAACCAGCTAGAAAGCTACAGACCTGCAGTCTTGTTCTTCGCCAGGAGAGGTCTCTGTTACTGAAGCAGTGATGAAGATATTCAAAAATCAGTGAATCTTTTGGTTTAATGCTCACAAAACCTCCAGTTTTTCCAAAGATGTTCAAAGCTCCTGATGTTGTTTTACACGACCTCACTATAAACATCTTCACCACTTTCTTCCAGCCTTGTTTGCTTTCTCCATTAGTCTGTGTGATGCTGTCATGCTCACACATTCCTCTCTTCAGTCTCTGATTAAATTACACACAATTAGAATCTCTTTACTATTAAATGACTTAAGGGAGTTTATCTAAGAGGATCTATTGATAGATATAGATAATAGGGTAAATACAAGTTTATTATAACAGCTTTCAGATTTTTATTTTTAATAACAGGAAAATCCTTCAAGTGATTTTCTTTCCACTTCACTATGATTCACTGATATTTTTTTTAGAAGTAATCTCAATCAAATACAATGAAAGCTTTGTTGCCAAACTGTGTGAAAAGTTAAGAATAAATATTATTGCAGAGCTCTGTTAATTAAATATTTGTCCTTAATGCTGCAGTTTTTACTCAGTATTTGAACGTATCAGTAAACGAAGACTTCAGAAAAATTGTAAATTGTTTGTCTTTCACCTGGTGCTAGTATGTCAGCATACCACAGAGAGAAGCTGAAGGAGGAAAAGAAAGCCAAGCTAGAGCAGCGCAGAGATCGGCTCAGGGCCATGCTTCAAGACGAGCGACTCAGACTGGAGGCCGAGCTGCGGGATTTAGTCCCTGACAAGAGCCAAACAACTCAGTGGGTGCACAAAGCTGAAGAGCTCCGTAAGGCTAGAGAGGAAAGAAGGAAAAAGGTAAAGTCTCTGGATTTAAAAAAAGGTTTAAAAAAAAATAACAAACAAAAAAAAAGTGAATATTATGTTTTTTAAGAAATGTTCCTTCTGTTCTCTCAGGTTGCACAGGAACTTCTTAAAGAGCACTGGAAGAAAAACAACCCAGACCTGCGTGAGGTAGGCTTACTTAATTCATTTAAAAGTAACTAAAATGACCTCGACTGATAGCTGGTGACATCATCAATGGCCTCACAGATCTTGTATCTACGCTGTGTGTGTGACCGTGGATTTGTTACCCAATGGGGACAGCTTAGGGCCAATTACCCAGAAATAAGCTACTTTGTGGGGACCGGTCAACTGGTCCTAATGAGGAAAGGATTTCTTCTTGGGTTTGGGGTCAAGTTTAGGACTAAGATGTGAATTTAATTTAGGTTTAGGGTTGGGAATATATTGGTAATGGGTAGGGTTAGGGTGAAGGTTTTTTTAGAAATAAATGGGAAAGAAAATCAATGGTCAAGGTCCCTATAAGAATAGTAAAACATAACGTGTGTTTGTGTGGCGAGCCCAGTAAGTGTAGAGAAAACGGAGACTTTTTTTAAGATGTCCATTCGATCCTGAAACATTATCCTTCTTGTGAGAAACTGATTCCATGACTTTTGTTTCTGCTGGTCCAGAGTTTTAGAGAGTAAAACACGCCGGTGTTGCTGTCCTCAACTGCTCAGGGTCATCGGTACCTCAGTCCAGGCTCTGTCACAACCTCACTCTTCTTCTGTGTTTGCAGGTTGAGTCAGCATTGCATAAAGATCATGTTGTCAACCAGTGGCAGGAGCAGATATCTGAGAAGAAACAGGTTGGTCAAAAAAAAAAAAAAAAAACGTGTCAGATATGAGCTCCTGATTTATCCTTATAAAAGGTCTGTTTCATTTAGAGCACCAGTGATGTCACATTAAGGCAACCAGTCATTAAATGCGTCCGTTTCTGTTTACCTCATCCTTTATTTATGGAACAATGAATTTTTAATTGAAGAGCACTTATGCAGTCTGTGAGCACAGTATCATGTCTGAGATCTACTCGGGTTAAATCCCCTCAACACGGCACATAATTAAGAAAGTTTGACACTCGCTGTTAGTGACACGTCTCATCAAACATGCAGAAAGAAGTGATGGAGCGGGAGGAAAAGACACGCTTTGAAAATGAGTATGAGAGGAGTCGAAAAGAGGCACTGGAGAGGATGAGGAAAGCAGAGGAGAGGAGGAGAGAAGAAGAGCGGAGGAGGGCGGAAGAGCTCCGTAAACAGATGGAAGAGCTGAAATTGAGGGAGGAGGAGGTATGTGGGACTTCAGTAACCTACAAGAAAAAAGTTGAGAGATGTCCACCTGGTCATGAATAATCATATTTATTTTATATTCTCTGGACAGAAATGTGGTTTAATTACAAAAATCAACGTGTTTGGTTGCTGATTAAAAAAAGTTAGGACATCCGATGTTCTACCAGTTTTCCTATTCAGCTGAAATAACTAGTGGGACTCATCTCACTGCCATCCAACGGTCTATGACATCAAGGGTTTCCTGCCTCGTCATGTCCAGATGTGAGATGTTCTAGATTTTTCCACCATATGCTGACTTATAAAAGACCTCAGTTGACATATTGGTGTGTTTTTAACCTGCTGTCATGTTGCAGCAGTTCTGCTTCAGGTTTACATTTTTCTCAAGCATCCTTTGATACATCCTCTGTCTCTTTGCTTCGTCTGTCGAATATTTGCTTTAGTTTAGAGCAAATCTTTCCTTTGTTCTGACGTCCAAATAAGTCTGTGTTAATGGGGGTTTTTTTCTTGTAAAACAAGCAGTAGTTAACTTTCCATGGGAGTCAGACCTCTTTCTGATTGTACAGACATTACATTTTCCTATCACCTTATCAACCAGTCATCTAGCTTCACATGGCCAAAGCTCCACGTCGGCAGGTTTTTTGCTAGTCCTCCTTTTATAACTATTTTCTAGGGGTGTGAATCACTGCCTGTATCATGATACACGTTATATTAATTCATTTAGGTGACGATGTCATGTTTGCCAATATCGCAAAGCATTTTCATTCAGTCCAAATCACAGTCGTGTGATCAATATGATGTAATATTATCTGCCCATCTAACACAGTTATTCTTATCCCTGAGGCTACTCGTCTGAGAAAGGAGCAGGAGGAACTGCTGGTGAAGCAGTGGGAGCTGGAGAGGATGGAGGAGGAAAGGAAGAAGACGGAGGAGAGGCAACAGAAATCTGACATTGGGTAGGATTCAGATAACCAACCACAACTCCTGGTATAGTGTGTACTTTTTAATTACACGGCTCATTAGTCGTTTTGGTTCCCCAGGCATTTCCTGATTCGTCAGTACCGCTCTCAGTTGAAGAGAAGGGCCCAGCAAATCCAAGAGGAACTGGTGAATCTTCCAAACCTGCTGCCTGAGTATTCAAATATATTCTACTGTCAAAGAGCTCATTGTTTTCAGCTGAAAATCTCTGTGAATTTCAGGAAGTCGATCGCAAGATTCTCGCAGCCTTGCTTGAAGGAGAAGAGGAGGACAAAAAGCTGCAGATGGCAAGAAGAGAGAGAGAGGTGGCCAACGCTGCCTGGATGAAACGTGTAATAGAGGAGCAGCTTGAGCTGGAGCGCCAGAGAGAGGCCGAGTTCGACATCCTTCACAGGTCAGTTTCCAGATTCTTCAAACGCTCAAGAGAAATCTGCTTCATCTGCCATGTGCTCCCTGAATGCAACTTATTTTGCAGTAGATGCTTTGTTTCTGCATTGGGTTAAAAAAAAAAAAAAAAATCACATGTAAATGCATCCAGCGGCTGCAGCAATGGCACAGAAACACAAATACAGCAGTTGCAGAAATTACAAAGAGAAAAATGTTTGATCGTTTTCTTATTATTTTTTATTAAACAGAGAACACAGACTCTCTTCCCGATGAGGCAAACCTTAAATCTGTTTAAAAAAAAATCATTAACTTATCTTCCATACATAAAAAGCATTGATTGAATAAAAAAAAAATCATTATAAAATAGACCTTTGTGCTTGAATGGATGCCATTAAAAAAACTCATAAAAGAAAACCTGAGGAGGGCAGAAGTTCCTCAGGGTGCCTTACATAACTTAGCCAATAGAGACGCCTTTTCTGATTATGAGCTGAGAAGATGAACATTTTGTTTGAATGAAACACAAGAATAACCTTTAAATTTAGTATTTTTAACTGACAATATGATTTTAAACAATCTACAGGTTGTATACGAATTGAAAAATATCAGCAAAAAGACCAGGTAGACTTCACTGGAACAGAAAATGTATTTTTACCATCTGGGACTCCTTAATGAAGCCAGCAGCAGCTTTCTTTTGTTTTTTTCTTCTGTTTTTAGCAGTATTTTAGTTCCTTCATAATGTGAGACTGCAGGATCATCCCTTCAGTTCGAAAGCATAATAATGTTTTCCGTACAATATTTAGGGAAGAAGCTCAGCGTGTTTGGGAGAAACAAGATTCCCAATGGGAGAAGGAAAGGAAAGCCAGAGAAAGACTAATGCACGAGGTAAAATTGTCAGAAATGATCAAAAGTTTAAATTAGAGTTTTAAAATAAAATAAAAAATAAAAGGGCAATGTTCTTATTCTCTGTAAGGTGCTTGTTGGAAGGCAGCAGCAACTGGAGGAAAAAATGCGAAAGAACCGCAAAGCTCAAGAGGAATCACTGAAGAAACGGGAGGCGCTGATCCAGGAGCTGGAGCTGGAGAGGAAGCTCAGACGTTTGGAGAAAGAGACAGATGAGGGCCGTAAGACTGCAAGGATGCAGGAGCTGAAGGCCCAGGTTGGAGCTAATGGCTCAATTGTTGAGGGTTTCAATCACAGAATTTCCCCAAAGCTGTTTGTTAAATGGAGATTCTGCATCCAACATAGGTGGAACAGAAACACCAAGAGCAGTGGGAAGAGCAGTGCAGGACACAGCAGGAGGAGGACGAGGAAAAGAAGGCACTTGAAATCCAAGAGGAGGACCTGAAGTTAGAGATGCAGAAAATGGCTGAGGAAGGTTACAAAGACAAGGTAAAAAAAAAACACAAAAATCCCTAATCAAACCAAAATAAAGACTCCTTGTAAGTACTGTATTTTAACATTTCAAATCGATCTCAGATTGTTTAAAAAATAAACGTCTTTGTTTCAGATTCACGGCAGACCTCGATCTGCTTGGACGTGACCAACATGGAGTGAGATGTTTATTCCTCTGTAGGGGGTTAACTTTATGTCCACAATTACCACCGTGGGCCATAAAGACCTCATTGATCCGACTGGCAGGGAGGAAAAACTTCCCAGTCAGTCGATCAAAAGCACTTCAAATGAAGCTACTAACCCTACCTGTGGCAATGCTTTAATTCAGCACCAAAGCATTAAGACCAAGAACCGCCTCAGTGTGGTGGTCAGCAGATGAGTACATAATCTGACAACCCTACCAAAAAAAAGATTTAGGTCTGCAGTGTTTTGCATAAAGTGCCATCCAAACAAGTCAAGAATGAGATGAACAACTACACATTCAACTTGAAGTGTTTTTAGTGATGATTTTATGTTTGAAAAGATGGAATCCTCTTTTAATGGCTTTTAGTAAATAACATGGATGAAGGTTATAAGGCCAATATATTGCCCTGATTTTATAGTGTTGCTTGTTGTAGTACAAGAGATTTCCTTTATTTTCTCACATTTGTAAATTAAAAGAACTGTGATCAAATAAATGGAACATTTTTGCAATAAAGTACAAAAATTACCAAAGGTTTCATAGGTTTTCATATAAATAAAGTTTATTTAAAAAATATTTTTCTTTTTTTTATTTTTTACATTATTCCAGCTAGGATGCTGCATCTCATCCATCCCTGAAGCACATGATGGGACATTACGTGAAAGTGGTTTCATTATGAACAATGAATTCAGAAACACTTTGAGAAGATAAAACACTGGTTTGTTCAGTAAAACAGGAAACATCTAGAGTTCTTTCCCACATGTAACACTTTGAATACAAAACCTGCAGAAATGGAACAGAACAAAACACGCGATATGCGAGTAAAAGCTGAGTGATTGCTGAAAGAAATCTGATCATTTTAAATGCTAGATGTGCTGGTGACAGAAAACAGTTTGGCCCCAACTGGCTTTCATTGAGTTGACAAATGAGCATTGATAAGTAGTAAGTGCACTGCAGGCAGGGTTCCACTTGGACGGATGACAAAATGTATAAATAACTTTTTATTAAAGCAAACATTAATATTGCAGTGTTATAAAAGTGTTATTGGCATTCATTCTGAACAATCTATGAAGTTAATTAACTCATGAAATTTATGGTAAGGTGATTATTATATACAGCGTTCCTACAACGTCTTTATAAACAGTATTTTGGTACTTTTTAAATCTGGGTACTTATTAAAACTGATAATGAGTTTTCCTGACTTAATTATTTAAAAGTGTAATACACTTCTTAGCACTCCAGTTGCCAAAATGTAAAAATGTTTCTTCAGAAACCAGATCAAGCCTTTCGTTCTTTGTTTTTATTCAGAAACCACCTGCTCAATGATCTAAACATAGACGTCCCATAGACGGACTTTACTTCAGGTGATAAAACACGATAAAAAGGGTTGAAACCTAAATTTATCATAAAAACAGAAGAGGGGAGCTCCTCATGGTTTTCTCACAACCTGTTTTCAATATTTAAAAAGGTATATCATGTTTTAGAACAGGGCTACATCTCACTATTTCCCTGTTCTTTTTAAGTTAAAACGTGTTTTCACATTATATCTATATATATATCTATATATATATAGATATATATATATGAAAGTTTGAATACCCTACCATTAAAGAAAATGATTAATTGACACTAGTAAATCAAATTAAAAACTAAAAAAAAAAATAATGATATGAATAAATGATCATTCTGTAAAATAAAATATTGATTTTTAATTTTTGTATAAAAAAAACAAACTCCCACACAAATTAAAGTGCTTTGCTCATGAACAGTGAACCAACATCCCTGTCAACAGGCAGAGGAGGAGTCTGACTGAACATTTCCTGAACATTACAGAAAACACCTGATTTCAGTGATTACCTCAAAGTTTTGCTCAACATTTTAGTTCAGGAGCTTCATCAGGCTTGATTACGTGTTTTTTTTTTTCTATTAATCTATACTTTACATATGTAGATATTCAAAATCAATAACACGATTTCCATTTCCTTATTATTTTTATTTATTATTACTGTTATTTTCGATTTAGTTTACTGCCAGCTGATTTTTTTTTGTTTACAATGAAAAGATATCTAAACTTTCAAATCTTTGTAAACTTTTAAAACTGAACACACACACACACATATATATATATATATATGTATGTATGTATGTACAGATGATGATTAATTGGTAGGTGATGACTTAGGATAAGGAAAATGACGTTTTGATCACTTTTGGTAAAAAGATGTACTTTGGAAGAAACAGCTGAGCTGCCAGGCAATAAACACAGAAGAATATGGATTTCTCTCATCCTTCAAAAACAGTTTCTCTATTATCTTTGCCAGGCTTATTTTTACTGTGTAAACAAAATAAAGACTGATATTTTAACCAAATAATTACATATGTTTCAAAGTCTGCTTGACTTTTGCATTTATAAAGTGAAAACCTCCAGAAAAGACAAAGAAACCTGAAAAACAATGTTTAGCATGGAAGAGAAAAGAATGAACAATTTGTAGGAACTCTAAACATGAACATCTTAAAGTTTTGGATGCCATTACAGCCGGTTACAGCGTGCAGTCTAACGAGCTTCATGCCTTTTATTAGCTACTTTGAGCTGATTAAAAATGTTTTTAGAATCAGTTATAGAGTAATACAGATGTGCTTGCTGGAAAATCTTACCTTAATAGAAATTGTGCTACTACAATAACTAGATATATTAACCTTATTTTTACTTCCTCTCTGACACTCCTAAGATATAGTCAGTATTGATTTTAAATACAAAACAGACATGCATATACCACAATACATTTATAATAATATTAAAAAAACTGAAAATATATGAACAACACTGAGATGGTGGCTTTGGAGCATGTTAAGTGCTGTTCAGTTAGTGTTCTCCTTTGTTGTGATGGTGACAAGCTGCTTGGCGGCTTTAGCAATATCATAAGCACACTGGATGACCTGCTGGGTTACAAGCTGCATGTCTGGCCCTGAGCCGCCGTCCGAAGGAATGGCTTTCCGGCACTCATTCTGAAGGCGGGAGGCGCTGGTGGTCAACAGGCGCAGAGAGCCTCTCACTGTCTCTGAACGCGGCTTCTGCACAGAAACACACAAAGGAGGAGACAGGAACTAAAAGTAAAATGTGTCTTTTAATTATGTTATGAAATGATGGGTTTAATCATGTCCGTTAAGAAATGTACGTAAAAAAAGTAATCAAACCTTTGGGAAGAGGGCAGCCATTTCTGTTACAGCCGTATGGATTCTTTCTGAGCAGGGGAGAAAACTGTAAAGAAAAAAAAGAAACATTTTTTTTTAAGAGTAAAATATAAATAATAGGAAAACTTCATAATCATACAAGTCCAGCACAATAAACTACTATGATGCTTAGCCATTATATCAGGATATAGGAGAAATGTTTTACATGCCATGTTAGAAACAATTCACCACACAGCAAAACATAAAACCTGAAAAATGAAAACCTGTCAGTTCACAGTTGTTGCATGGTTTAACATTCTTTTTTTCAATACATGAACAGTTTTTAAGTCACACCACTAAAGTATGCAGAGGAAAATCCAGGAAAAAAAAAACAGAGCTTGTTAGCAGGTGAGGCACGGTAGAGGAAAGAGACCGTGTGAGGGAGAGGAAAATAAAACTGTGCCTGGGAGGCAGGGACAGAAGCCAGAGTACCAGGAGGTGGGGTCAGGGGACCGCAGGCTGAGAGACTGGAGGGGTGAGGGGGCCTTCTCGGCCCATGGCACCAGAGTGCTGAAACATCCCAGGCTGTGACGGAGTCGTCGGACTCCTTCACGCTCACATGGTCTACACACAGGTGGTGAAGGATGAGGAAGCCAAAGATAATGGAGCAGGAGAGCACAGGTAGAATGAAAAGGAAGAGATGTTGGCAGGAAAAAGTGGATAAAAAGAATACAAAAAAATAACTGAATAATGACGAATGGAGAAGTAAGTTAGGTTTGAAATGGATGCAAGGACAGTAGAGCTGAAAATCATCTCTCTTCTCCTTCAATCTGACCTGTCATGTTTATTATCCTGAGCAGCTCGCAGGAGCTCCTGGATATTCTTGGTGATCTGCTCCGTTTTGCGGATGACGTCCTCCGTGCTCGGCAGCGTGGGGTCCGAGTCCAGGTCATCCAGCTCTGGGATGGAGCTGCTCTCTCCCAGCCAGCCACTGCTTCTCAGCCTCCCCCTCCTGCAAAAACTGCAGAGTGAAACGTCAGAGAGAGTAAAATGGCAACACCTGAAGTACGTTTCCAAATAAATTAAGTGTAGTGCAAAACACAATAAGGTGATATGTTGGCATAAACAAAGTTTTACCCAGAATCCTCCATCTCAGAGTCATTGAATGTGTTGTCATAGTCGCTTTCCGTTACGCTGCTTTGCTTTTCCATCTTTGAGGTCTAGTTGGAAATTTAGTAACAACGTAAACAACATGTAAGGACTTTGCAGACTAGGCTATTCAATTATAAATGAAATACCTTTGTTTGCTGAACAAGCGCTTGTGTCTGAAAATAAAAAGCAAAGCTAAAAGGTAAATAAAACAGGCTGATAAAGCGTATGAAGCCAAGAGCACCAAAGGCAACAGGCAAAATACAAGATATAGTAATAGTACAAGATGAAGCCTATCCAGTTTAATCCTGTGCAGCAGAAAAGTTCATGTGTGCATAAAGCCTGCGGATTCCTGAGGTGAAGGTTAAACATGTCAAAGAAAAAGCAGCTAACACTTGTGGAAAGAAATCTCATTGAAATTAAAACCAGTCGGACAAAAAAAGAAAAAGATTTCTGCTTAATGGTTGCAAAAAAATAAAACTGTAGAAAACCTTTTCTTTTCCAGATGTTACCGTTTACATTGCTGATATGGATTTACTTGGTTTTGCTGAAGTGCATCTGTTTTAATTGAGTTTTTAAAAGACCAAATGTTGATACAGTTTGATTTCAGACTCATGAATCAAGGAGACTGACAAGTACTGTCATGTCTTGGAGGCCTATTGAGCGTTTTCACAAACTGCAGACTGCTCTAAGATCAAAATCAGACTCAAAATGCAGTCCAATAGAGTAAATGTTAATGCTCAGACATGAAATAAATTCCTGCTCTACCTTCACCAATGATTCACCGTTTTAAAACAAAAAACTTTTTGTGTTAAAATGTTTGCCTGCAATAAAACTAAGCTTCTAGTCTAATTCTTTTGGCCCCAAAGCCATCATCCACAAGGTAAAGTAGGCACAGCTCTTTTTAAATATTAAAATGCATCAAAACGTATGAAAAAGTATTCATTTATCTATATATTTATTTTTATTTTTTTGCATCACACCCCTTTTTTACATTAAAGTGTAGAAATAAACTGTTAAATAAGCAGCTGCTGCGGTTTTCTACTTTTTTTGCCAAAATGCCACAAAAACTGCACTTTATTTTATTGGGTTTGTATTTGATAAACCAACAGATGATAATCCCTAACTTTTATTCAGATATCTAAAAAGTGTTTTTAATATTTGGACCTTGTTACACTCACTTTGTCTTAATGATAAAGTGATAAATGTCAGTGATTCCTTTCAACTCTTGAACAAGAGCTGAAAGGAATCCAATTTAGACTTTGCCAAAATCCATTAGGAAGATGTGGGAAACATGTGGAAGGAGGTGATCCTGTCAAAAGAGATTGTTTTCATTTTGGCCGACACCATGTGTCATGAAAGCATCACCCTGAACACATTCTCTCAGTAAAACATGGTGGTGGGAAAATCATGCTGTTAGGAAAATGCAGAGCTGAGGAAACTGCTCAGTGTTGCTGAATACATGGTTATCCTGGTGCAGAAGTTTGCCTTCCACTAGAAAAACAACCTCAAGCAAAAACCAGAGCTTTAATTTGTTTAAAGAACAATATAAAAAATGGTCCAAGGCCTAAATCTAATCAAGAACCTGAAATCTAGTCTGAATTATCCAGATGTGCAAAATCCCTTACAGTTTTTTAAATTTAGATTTTAATTCTATATCATTTTCCTTCCTCATTACATTTATAAAACAGACTTTTGTTTGTCTTTCCCATAAACCCAGTAAAGTCTGAAAGTTGAAACATGACAAAATGTTTCAGTTCAAGGAAAGAAAATCATTTTGCAAGGCAGTGCAAACTGTGCCTTTCTACTTGTTAACAGAGCACTGAGGATGACGCTGATGGTGGCAGCCAGTGGGAGGTCGGCTCATGCAGCAGAGCAGGAGAACACAGGAAGCTTATGGAGGAGAGACATTAGAGGGGGCTCCATGTGGATCTGCTGCCCCCCACGGGGATGCAGACCGAGTGCAAATTATACTTAACCTTTAGAGAGGTGTCATCTTTGGACCAAGACAGGGTGGATGGAAATGAGGGAAGGGATGATGAGGTCACAAATGCACCCCTTTCTGTCTAAAGACAGAAGTTAAATCATATTTCAGTGGAAAAGCGTAGAATTAAACAAAAACTGAATGGAGATGGAGGTGTCCCTTTGAGATTAATACGAAGAGCTCATGAAGATTAAATATTTGGATAAAATACCACGTTGTGAAATGGTTAAAATGTGGAGGAATGAATACTACCAATAAGGTTCTTTAGAAAGATCCCAAAATAACTGCATAAACTCCAAACAAAGGAAGAGGTTAGAATCCAATTTGTTAAGAGAAAAAGTCTGAAATTCAACCATGAAATATATTAGAATAGAAAATCAAAACAAAAGTAGAGGAATGTGTGTGTGGATGCATGCATTACAAAACACGGTGTTTATAACAGTAGCTTTAATAACAATCACATAGAACAGGACAAAATGCAAAGCTAATCGTCTCGCTTCCACGGATACAGTTTGTCCAAATAAAGCAGCAATCCAGTAAACTGAGACAATGTAGATATGATTCTAAAACGGACTAAATGAAACCAAACAAATGTGTGGCATTGACATTTTCAATGACTCAGTCGTGTTTGATACAACGAAATGCCCAGATTAAATGAAACAGAAGCCTGAATGACAGCAGACAAGGTATAAAAATAAAGAAAGAAGAGATGGAAAGCAGTAGGGAGGAAGCGGCAAAGGAGAGGAGGGGAAAGGTCTTACTTACATGGGATGGAAAAGGTTGCAGGCTGGGGAGACCCTCCTCTGGGTAAGGAGTTTCCCCTTTGGAAAGATAGGGCTTCAGGCCTGAGCCGGTCTCATACATTGACATGGGCCGACTGACCCGCGCAGACTGCCGGCGTTTCAGTGCTGACGGGCTGGACGGGTCAGCGCAGTCTGTGCTGCTGGGGGTCTGATAGACATTTGTTGTGAACTGCCGCCTCAGAGAGGTGTTCTCGCTTTGCAGAGATTGCAGCTGGAAGAGACGGTCAGCAGTGCTAAGAGGCGCTCTGAGCAAAGCAAGCTTTGGTTCCTATTACTTAGAAACCCTCTCTGACCTACAGTTTTAAAAATTTCTACATTAAATTTGATATAAATTAAATTATAACACTTACTTGATCTAACAACTCACATTTAATGTAGCTACAATCAAGCAGCTCTTTGTCGATATTGTGAAAAAAATCTGAAGCTGGTTCAGTGACAAAGGTTTTACCAATCTACTTCATTACATCAAATGAAATCCATCAGTATTATCAGAGAGTGAACAAACCAAATGAATGTCCTCTAAATTAATGCGGTGTCAAAATGCAAAGCAAGTCATAAGCAAGCAGGAGACAAAGATGCAGCTACAGAACAGACAGAGAGAATCATTACAGGAGTTTCAGAGGAAAAGCAAAAACTGGCCCCAAAATGACAGCAGTAATTTACATTCAGAAAAAAGCAGAAACCAAAGATTGGGTAAAAGAAAAAGGTAAAAAAAATCTCTGATTTTAGTTTAGATATAAGAATTTAAAAAAAAAGAAATGGTCTGAATGTTCTTTTGTACCAAGAAAATGATGTAAGTAGTAACATGTTGAAATGAGCAATGCCTTATCTATACATGGACACGGACTGTTATCGTCAAAAGGAGGAGAAATAAAAGAAAAACAAGAAGTACAGTTAAATCTCAATAAAATAGAACCTCATCGATATTTTCTAAGTTTTAATTTTTGCTAAAACGATGATTAAGGCTTACAGCTATGGTGTTCTGATATCTTACTACACTATCAAGATGTAGACAACTAATATCAAGCTGTATATAAGAATACAGCTATTAAAGTTTAGTGGAAGGAAAAAGTGTGGTATAAAAAAAAAAACATTAAAGTTGGACAAGGAGTAAGGGTGATATAAGTTAAGGACAATTAAAAATGTTTGGAGAGCAGCTCAATTCAATGCCTCATTATATGCAGATAATTCCATAATATGGGATTAATTATAAAGAGAACAAGGAGCAGACTGCTGCTCAGGGGTCTAAAGTCTAACGCATTTCATTTTAAATTCAAATTCAGTGGAGAAGGAACAAATACCAGTTGCTTGTGGTGCAAAATGAAGCTTCTACAGTCAGTGACTTCTAGAGCCGAGTACTCAGATGTTGTTGGTCCACTTCCTTTATCAAGACCTAAGTCAGAGCATCAATCTATCAGGAAACTGTATTATTCTGATTGTTGTGTCTTTGCAAGGTCTTCCTGTTAAATGCGTAATGATGATAGTTATAGAGTAGTTCCTGCTTCTGTCTGAACTTGATGTCTGTCCACAAAAGCTGCTCCAATGACCGTGATGCCAATGTGCTTGATTGACAAAACCCCCGAAAAACAATTCATTCCTAAATTATATTCTTAAAAAACAACAAACTTTGATTTGGTTAATCATTTGCTGTAAGACGAAATCATTGATAATTTTCTTCTTTTGAAATAAGACAAATTAAAATTTTAAATATTCTAATTTATTGAGATCTGTACATTCGTATGGGTCGACTATATTGAAGCCTTTAAAACAAGAACTAAAACAAAAACATAAATACTGAAATCTAAACTGCACAAAACCTGTGCAACAAGGATCATTGTCTGTGTGAACTGATCTTTAACTGCAGCTAAAAGAAATTAGCTGCAATATTTCACCAATTAAAAAAAGGAAAAAAAAACTAAACTAGGATTCATAATGGAGCAACACACATGCATACATATTCAGTTTGTCGCTGATATTTTAAACAAAAGTTAATTCCAGAGTTAATTATGTCATGCATTTTTACATGCTAGTTAGTAACAATAAACGCCATAACTTTCACTCCAACTTATACATAATAAAAACATAACCCATTATTAAATGGAAAAAAGAAGGATGCATTAATTCTTTTTTAAAGTTAACATAAGAAAGAAAAAAAACATTTTTCAATTCAGGTTCTAAAGCATGCTGCTTGAAAAGAATCTGATCAATGCAGATTTGTAGACCTGGATCCCTTCACAGACCTGGACAATAGAGAGCGCTCACAGTGTGCAGCAGAAGCTGCTCTCTACCCCCACCCCCCCACTCCCGGGTTAGTGATCTTATTGGTGGAGCCCGGTGGATACCTTTTTCTGCATCAGCCTCAGCTCGTCGTTCAGATTGTCGTTGGCTTTCAAGAGCTGCTGGATCTTAGCTTCAGAGGCAGTGAGTGCGTTTTTCACCTCCATGTATTCATGCATAGTTATCGGGCCATCAGAGAGGTCAGAGTCGAGGCTCTGTTAAGGAAACGGGTTAAAAACCAAACAATCAATCCTCCAACATCCTCTTTTAAAGCCGCCTTATTATGGGTTAAATACCTTGGTTCTGTCTCCTTTGCTTGAAGGGAGCTCTTGATCTGTATCTTCATCTGACGCTACGCTGTCATAATCACTGCTGTGTCTGACAGCCACACCCTTCAATATGAGTTCAACATTGTCTGAAACAAACAGGGAAAAAAGTTGAAAGGTTAGTGTTTGTGCGTTTGACACAGCACCTTAAAAATCGCTTTCAATATTCTCTTAAAGTCCCACTCAAAAAGTGAATAGAAATTTTTTATATAGAAATGGGCGTATACAAAAAAAGACATCTAAATGTTCTTATTTTAAGTGTATAATTATATTATTTCAAGGACAAAATACTCATTCCATCTGCAGATGATCTCTTCCGTCTGATCAAACTAAGGGGAAAGGTTTGCAGTACATTTTCTCATTCTACAACCACCTGCATGTTACAGAATAGACCCAGGAGAACCAAGTGATAGTTGTATACTAGAAGGAAGGTAATTACTAGTATTCATATTCATCAGCCAGTAGCTTGTAGAACCAACTGCAGGTCATTTAGAGTCTAATTCTACAAGCTTTTCGCATTTTAGGCTAAATTTTCTTCCCATATTTCAAACTCAATGGAGATTTGATGGAGATTTTATGAACCTCAAATAAATTTTGTGTTAAACACAGATGCGTAATCAGGTCGAGTGGTCTTTAACTGGCCCATTAAACAAAAGAAATGCCTTTACCTAAACCATTACTTAGAAGATCTGGCTGTATGTTTATTAGGGTTGTTATTTTTAGCTATAACTTCTAGTCAACCTCCCTACACCACAAAAAAGTATAATACTGCTGCCGCCATGTTTAACCGACCAGAGCACCATGCAGGGCTGGACGGTATGGAGAAATTTTATATCTCGATACATTTCTTCATTTCGGCCGATACAATATAATTTCGATATCGATGTGGAGAAAAAATAAAAGCCAAGAACACCCACAATAGCTGTCTATACAAACTTTTAGCAAATAGTTTGCAATGTTTATAAAAATCCTCCAACATCTAATAAATATTAGCTTTGAAAACAAAAATACATAAAACTACAAGAAAAACCTGGAACATCAGTCAGTGACAGATGCTGTATTTACAGACTGATGTATATTGAAATGCGTTTAAAAGTCATATCACCAATATTAAACTAAACCAAATCACGATATATATTGATATTGAAATATCGTCCAGGTCTAGCACCATGTATGCTGTGTACCATAGACGATATTAGAAAACTGCAAATAGGACTTTATCAACAAGTTTTATCTTCCACAATGAACAGATATGTGAAGTGTTTGAGTAATTGTGCTTTGTGAAACAGCTGAGGTGTGCAGCTCTGCAGATCCTCAGGAGTTACCACAGTTGCTCCTTTACTGATCGCTTACTTTAGGTGGACAGCTTAAAGTCCGGGCAGGTTAGCAGCTTCTCCAAAACGCAGACATTATCTAAGCTTGAGATCTTGTTTTATAATTGAAATTCTGCATTAAATGTGTTCATAACTGCATCCCAGAGTTGTCAATTGGATTCCTCTTGATGTCATTTGTTTCTTTCATTTTTTTTTTGTACTAAACGCAAATGAACACTAGACTTTGAGTCCTTATAAATAAAATAAATGAAGACCATTCAACTTGGTTTCACTTTACAATAATCAATTCCTGTCTTGGTCTTTGAAATTAAATTCTGATTGTTATGAGACAAATGGGGAACGTTGAGGATACCGACCTTTTTGGCTGCCAACTGAATTCCCTTGTTGCCTGCGTTTGGCATCACTCAATATATCAATGACTAAAGTAGCAAATTCATGTGCGTTGAACCTTGCCAGCTTCTGTCGACCCTGAAGAAAGAAAAAGCCGTCAAGCAGCAGTACCTAATTTATATTTGCACTAAAAAGCAGAGCATGGCAGCTGAACTTGGGGGGGAAAGGCTGGCTTGCCTGGTTTCTTGTGGAGGAATACTCAGGGTTTACAGGAAGAAAGGGGACCAAAGTTGTCTCCGTCACCAAGGTGCTGTGATGTTGTGTGGCCAACCACACTGCAAACAACAGGAGACAGAGGTGTGTATAGATTAACCTTTCTGGAAAAGTGACACATGGATGACCTTCTCCTTTACCTGCATCCGTCTCACGTCTGTCCACTTCGTCGTACACGTCCATTGCCAGCTCCTCAAATAAATGATTACTAAGCTGCAAGAAGAACAGCCGATTAAGCCTCAGGAGTTTAAATTAAATCTCTGATGGTAAACAAAGTACTTACTGACTGAAGTTTTTTCTTTGCTGCTTTTGCAAGTTCTGTTAAATCTGGAGAGCTGTAAGACAAAAAAACAAAAAAACAAAAACATTTTAACAACATACGGATGAACAGCAACAAACAGCTTGATCTATGTTTTAGCAAACTTATACTTACACATTTCTGCTCCATTAAAAGAGAGCAAGTGAAACATATCAAATACATCAATTAATTCCAAGAAACCAAATTCTGAAAACTATTTCTCTGACTGAAGTGAAATTAAGGCATATTTTTCCAGCTCTTTTCAGAATAAGATCTTGAAAATAACACTAACTTAACTAGATTAGGAAGGCAGCAGGGAGTGAGTTAGTCAAGGCTGGGAGAAAGCTTTAAAGAAGAGTCTGACTGAACTGCAAGTCCCTTAACTTGGAAATTCATGAACTGAACTTACCTGTCTGCCATCTGGGGAACAATGAAGTGCTCGCCGTTTTTATGATCTAAATAGACAAAAAAAAGAAAAAAAGAGGTGTGAATTTCCATGATTTACTGTCAGTCCATGTGTGCTTTGGGAGTTGGATTTTGTAACTAGAGACCAGTAATCAAAAAAGGGGGGGAAAGCCTGTTTCAATTGATAAGGACACCTAAGGGTTTCAGATTATAACAAAAAAATCACCAGTTATAAGGAGTTTTTATTTATTTATTTATTTTTTTTTACTACGGAGCCCCTAATGGGACACTGAAGGGAAATTTAAAAAAAATTAATACTTTCTCGTGCCCACCACTCTTGTGCGCACCAGATATTGTCTCTATATAACACGGACCTCTTCTTTTTTTAACCTTTAATTCATGCTCCAGACATTTGGTAAACGTCCATCTATATCTGTTCAGTTGACCAGTAGTTTGGAGCTGCTTTTGAATGAATTCCACAACATCTTCAAGGTTTGTGTGTCCTTTGCGCCGAAATAAACCGCAGGACTTCAGGATACGTTTTAGGTGAGTTCAGACACAACATAAGTGTGACGTCTTGCAAACAATGCAGCGATGTCTTTGTATGGTAGCCCAAACTGAAAATATAGCTCAATGAGATCATCTACATCCATTCTAATGAACCCGTGCAATCATGCGAGAAAGTAACAGGTGCACACGAGAAACTAAGAGGTGCGCACGAGAAATAATCATTTCTTTATTTTTCTTCAGTGTCCCTTTAGGGGCTCCTTACTTTACCGTCTTGAAAATAAAAAAAAAAAAAAAAAAAAAAACAGTAACCAAAATTCTGCTAGTTTGTGCCACATAAATGAGAAATAGTTTTTTAATTCACTATATTTAGTTTTTCAAACAAGAAAAAGCTAAGAAATTGCTTTATTTACTGATCGTTTCTAAAAAAAAAATCTTTAAATTTATTTTCTTCTAAATACACTGATGCAAAGTTATAAACTGCAGCGATTTTGCATTAAAAAGGAGTCACCATGGTTACAGCAAACTTAGAGGGGAAAGGTTTGACTGACATGTGAAAGATATCAGGTTCTTTACACAGTGCAGTCCATCACCTGCTGGGATGCACTGGGCTAGTTAAAAAACAACAAACAAAACAACACCCTACAAATTACAACAAGAATGCTTTCAAACTTTTAAACTCGTGTGTCTGGTGCAGGTTTGTTAGGTCTCCAAGCTAATACACTCAGACCACGTTTCTCCCGACTTTCTCCTCACAGGACAAATTGCTAAATAACTCTTTATCTAACAAACAATAAATAGAGCTGCAGGAAATAAATATAAAAACAGAAAGCTAAAAGCCAAACCAGAAGTGAGATGAAAAAAAATAAATCATACTTTATAACCTCACACATTTCGCTTTACTTTACCATTAACTGTTACACAGTTAGAATTTGTCCTTGATAAAGTAAAATCAAAATTTATTAAGCATCCCTGTCACTGCTAACCTGGTTTCCTGCCACATAAATAAAACGCCAGTCGATCAGTAAGTTCATACTGAATCTCCACCAGCCTATCTGCCAACTCAAAGTGACCAAGGTCTCTGGAAAAAAACACAACAGATACACATACAGTTAAAATGTATAGATCCAGAAATATCATAAAAGAGTAACGAAAAAAGTATTAAATGTGTTAATTAATATGCAACATGATTCACATTGCATAGTCAATGGGAGTTTTGCCATGGGTGTCTAGAGCTCCAGGATCGGCGCCATAAACAGTTAGCAATTCTGCCTGAGATACTTGGCCTGCCTTCGCAGCTACATGCAAAGGAGTGTTTCCCTTTTCCTGGAGGAGACAATTGGCAGAAACACACAGAGAACAATGAACATGAAAATATCTATAAAAGAAAAAAAAAAAAACTAAATGTTAAAAAAGAAAAGCAAGACTCACTGGATGAAAAAAATTAGCTTGTGCTCCCAGAGACAGCAGCCTCAGACAAGTCTCGAGATTTCCTGTGCGCACACTTGAGTGAAGTTGCTGGAAAATAATTATTAATGTAAGCTTACAAAAAAAATAAATAAATGCATTAAAAAAAACTTTAGGTAGAGCATCTTCTACTATTCTGGGCAGCCTGATAATAAACTGTTGCTTTAGCAGCTTAGGGACCCAAACACCAAATGATTTGCTGCAGATCCTCCTTTATTGTCTCTCCCTCTGTAGCTGTATAAATTAAACTTTCAATCTCACCATTAAATTTACATGGTATTACAACATTGCTACTATCCATCAGTTTTAGCCACTTTGCACCATTTTAAAGAACACACACCTGTGTTTAAGGACACAATATGCCTTTCTTTTTGCTCTTCAGGGTCAGATAAATTATGTTGCGGACCAGATTCAGCTAACGAGCCTTGAGTTTAACACAAGGCTCAAGTTTATGAGGATCAATACTATTTTTCAAAAGTACTTTGCATTATATTTTTTTCCTCAATAAATATTCATACGCTTCTAAAAAGAATCATAAATGATCTGCAATCAGTGAATGTTTTTTCTAAAGGCTTTAACAGATCTTAAGAGAGTGCTGCATGTTTCACAGTGATCATCCATTTCTGCTTACCGTGCTTAGATCCTTTGCTGTAGAGCTGTCATCTTCACGGCACGGCATCCGATGGACAAACGCCAGCATCTGATATTTGGCTCTAATAAACTCTGATTTGTTTGGGCTTTTAGAAGAAAAATATGAAATGAATGAGTAAGCAACAATTATTTTATATTTCATTCTATTATATACAGCATTTTGTTTTTATCTTTATTTCTGCTGATCATTTCACTCCTTTGCCGTTTCATACTTTCATAAACTTTGGATTGATTCGTAACAAACCTTCTTGAAAAACCGGAGAAAATTCAATCTGCAGTAATGAGCCTTGATTCTGTTTTGTTTTTTAAATAATTTACCTATATTATGCTTTGGAAATACCACTAAAAATAATAATTTTGGAAATAACCTGAACTCGAATTCTTTTCCCATTCTCAAAAAATTTAAATTGTTACATTTCTTTCAAAATGCAACTTTAATATCTTTGGTTTTGCATTTCACAATGTAGGATTTGCACCAATCATATCAATACAATTATTCTTAAAAAGCAGGTTTTTAGCATGAAAAAAAGAAAAACTAAAAGGGAGGTTTTGCTATTCAAAACAAACAAAATGGCTTTAAAACATAGAATATCATATTTAATAATAACAGCACATTAAAAACACTGAGAGGACTGCTAAATATTGCTATAATGATAGCATTGGTAACTAGAAAGCATTTGGAGGTCGCAGACTTAAAGCAAGCAGCTCAATTCCCTAAAACACAATGTTAAGAAATCTTTTTTTTTTTTAATGATCTCAATGATCATCAAAACATTGTGGCGTCTAAGTTGGGTTAAAACACAAAGGTGAAAAACTTCAGAGGAATCTGTAAACAACTTTTTCTGCCACTTTGCTAATTAAACAACCTAAGCTTTTAAAAACATGGTAAATATTTTCGTTTCCATAATATTCAGAAATACTACTATGATGATAGAATTGGTAAATATTGCTAAGACAATAACAGTGGTAAATGTTCAGAAGAAGATAAAATTGGGAAACACTGCAATGAGTGTAATACTGAGGTGAGGATAATATTGGTAAATGTTAAGATAGGAATAATTATTATTAAGTTATGATGAAAAAAAAAACAATGCTAAACATCAAAATAATCCTAATCTATTTGAAAATATTCGGATGACCATCTGTTACAATACACGCCCATTTCCTGTCATCTGTGCTTGCATCACTCCAACCTTCAGCAATTTGGACAGTGGTTTGACTCTAGTGTCATCATCAGCTGGCTAAATATTACACAAGTGCATAAAATACACATTCATAACACTTGGAATATATCAGCTGGCAGTTTTTGCCGTCTCAAAAGTCATTTTCAAGTGAATACAGCCCAGAATGATAATGAAAATAAACATCTATTATACATTGAGCAGCATCTCTATCGACTAATTTCTATAACCGTGCATTACTTATGATTGAAACTGATTAAAATCGACGTGTTTATTTATTCACATTATCTCCACAACTAAATGATATGAGATTTGTCAGTAAAATAACTTCTGTAAACAATGTGCTGCACTGTGACCTCAACATTCTTCTACCGCGCTGTGATGTGATGAACCGTTCAGTCGATTACTGAATTAGTTGAAGATTATTTCAATAATCGATTAATCCGATTAATTGTTTCAGCCTTAGGAGACGATGCAGCTGCCCAAAAGTTATTATCGGTGTGAAAACATCTGTAACACAAGGCTCTTAAAACATGACACCCAACTTAATATAGCATCCAAGCAATATTACTGAGAGCAGGGAGGAGACCATCCAAACCCACCACAGTTTGAACACATATAGTTAGATCTTGTAATAAGAACTAAGAATTGGAGGACTGGGCTGTGAAGAATAGACAAAGAATAAATTGCGAAAAAGTCCATCCATTTTCTTGCGTTTGTTCCGCCAGGGTCGTGTTGGGGCCATGTCAGTAAACTTGTAGTCTGTTGCACGGCAACACAGACACACAAAGATGTACAACCATGCACACACACCCCTAAAATTAAGGAATGAATGTACGGAGAGAACATGCAAACTCCATGCAGAAAGACCGGGAATCGAACCGTGACTCTAATAATTACATATAATCATAATCATCTACATGCAACAGGCGGTCAAAAGGCCTAATCTGTTGTGTGTCGTAATATTAACTCAATCCAATGGTCAGAAACTGGATTAGTAGAAATGGAATTAAATATTGTTTTTTATATAGAAATATTAAAAATCTACCAAATAAGCAGTTTGAACTTTGTAATGACTATCTGCAGAACTAATTAAAACACAAAGATAAAATGAAGGTGGACGATGGTTCAAGTAGATGTTTTTAAAAAAAACATGTTATACGTGGGTTTGAAAAGTGACTCAAATGTTAAGATTGAAAAACATCAACATCTTACTGAAGTTTGTCCTGAGGATTAGCTTTACGTTTTCCACTCATCACAGATGCAGGGTCCAGAAGGGAGTGCTCCCATATTGAATTTGCACCATTGCTGTATAACATTTGCACCATCTAGTAGAAATAAAGCAAAGATAATCGGTTAAAAACTGTCAAATT
Source organism: Jordanella pulchra (assembly GCA_034780135.1). Classification (NCBI taxonomy): domain Eukaryota; kingdom Metazoa; phylum Chordata; class Actinopteri; order Cyprinodontiformes; family Cyprinodontidae; genus Jordanella; species Jordanella pulchra. The sequence continues at coordinate 23,831 of JAUZNJ010078407.1, forward strand.
CAATAAAAGTGGCTCCATAAAGGCTTGCTGTGTAACTGTGTAAGGCCTTGGTGTGTAAAGAGGACAATTACACAGAGCAGCACACTGATCGGCAAGAAAAAAGCTGAACATTAGTTAGTATTCTCCCTCTGTAAAGGGTCATCAACCTGAAGCTGCGTCGGAGGCCATGGCGAATGGGTCAGGTGACGCACTTGGGAGCTGTGCCTGCCGAGACCTCGGTGAACACTGCAGCACTCGTCACAAATCAACACCCCTCTGTTCACAGATGCCCAGCGAGGCTCTGGGAAGCAGAGGAACAAAGCCAAAAAAAAAAAATCAGGATACTTGCAATGATGTCACAGAAATGACATTTTAGGAAAACATAAACTCATCAGAAACTTTAAAAAAGGTCAGAACAGAACAGAGACGGTTAGGAAATAAAACCTTTAGTTTTCTTGAACATTACTTGTTTTCTTTTTCTTCTTACATTTTGATTGTCTTTTGTAAAACGTTCAGGAACTTCTAAGTATGTTAAAATACAATTGAAAAGTTGATTTATTTCAAATAGTGAATCCCATTAAGTGCAGTGCAAAGCCGTCTGCCTCTTACAGATATCGTCTTTTTTTATATTTCTGATATTTCAAATCTTCAAACATATCGTAATATTGGATAAAGATGCAAATATAAAACTCTGCTTTGAAAAGATGTTTTATTCATTGAGTGACAACGGTTGGTCCAATGTAACACCCCCCCCCAAACCAAATAACTAGGTGTGTTGTTAAGTCACTCAGAGGTGGCTTTACTTATGTGCTTTGGGTCCTTGTCCTGCCGTAGAACCAAAGTGTGATAAGGCGTAAGGCCCTGTACTGATGGCTGAAAGAAAAAAATTCTAAACCAATTAAAGGATTTTTCTCATCCTCTTTAAAAGTTGTTTTAACTGTATTTTAAGACAGCAGCGTGTAAAACGTTTGTAAAAAGGAAGTGAGGAGCAACAGTTAGAGGTGGAAGCACCTTCTGAAAGAGCAGCTTCCTCTTCCTCTCAGCCATGTTGAGAAAAAAAGGGAAAGGAGAAACAGAAATGAGATGCATATGAAGGTAATATATGCTGCTACGAATAGACGCAGAGAAAAGCGTGTTCTTGCTTTTCTATTTTAAACAGAGTTCAGTAGCCACAGTGTTTGCTCCACTGTCGTCTTCTAACTGCAGATTAATTTTCCAACACCAAACTGGAACAAAACAGTCCAATAAACTCATAAGAACCTCACACGGTCTAAACCATCAGGCAAACAGAGTCTCTGGCTTTGTGAAAGAGCAGACAGACACTGAGGACTGTAAATGTCTAAGTAGCAGCTGAGGTGCAGAAGCAACAGCTGCTGGGGTTGGCGGTCGGATTTTGTCTCCTGGGTCTTCTTTTTCTCCACTTAACAACCCTCCATAGGGAGTAGCTGACATGCCTCCTTCGTGCTCTTCTCAACAAGAGGGGCTAAACGTAATGCTCCATCCCAAAACTCCAAAAATATAAACACACAACAACAGGTGCCAGCCATATGCTGGGGCAGCTGCTGAGAAAACCCCGAGGCTTAACTAATCTGAGGGACCAGAGATGAGGTCTTGCATACTTTGCAAAGTTTCTCATTTAGCAATAAAAGGAAAAGATAGTTCACATATACTAAAGCACTGCTAAGGTTTTTGTTTTGTTTTTTTTAAATAAGGGAAGCTATGCGTCTTATTTTCATTCCAGTGAATTTAACGATCAAACACTTTAAAACAATGAGAGAATTGTTCTGCAACAGAAGTAATGCAGTCCTTGCGCTCTGCATCCTGTTTTGCTTCCTGTGCATGCTGAAAATATCACGTCACTTCTTTTTCCTTTAAATGGGGTTTTTGAAAAGTATCTGAGACACAATGCAGCTACTATTTGTTCCTCTTTCACAAGCCCATTAGTGTGAAAGTTCACCCCAAGCTTTTCACAGGCCTATAATTTACTTCAATGGACAACTCTCTGTAAGATGATGATGGTAGTGGCCTCATACTGGACTGCAGAAGGAACTAACAGTAACCTTAACTAGAAAGTACTCATCTTTCCTTCAAGTCCCTATGGGACGAGTATTTAAGCAAGCTGTGGTACGTATTAAATCTTACCTACCACTGGCTGCACTGTCCAGTCAAACAAAGCTTGCTATTTGCCATTGCAGGCTTTCAGTTTAATAATTTTCTATAATGTAAACAAATGTATATATATTTCTGGATCTCATTCCAATTACTATAATAAAAATATTTTATTATTTTTTTAAAAAGGTATGAATGTTGCCAACACATTTCCTTTTGGCAATTTTGAAGCAACAACTTTTTTTTAAAAAAACAAAGTAAAAATTGCATTATTTTGCCAGCTACTCTCGCATCAGATGTGTTTTTTTTTTTTTTTTTTTAAAGACTACAAGTGAAGAAAGTTCTATTCTGGGTAGGGGATGCTTTCAGTGATTACCGTGAGAAAAATACCAAAGGTTAAGTCACACTTTACTATTTAAAAGTTACTTTTGGATCAACCAGAGCAACTAAGGTGCTAATAAAACTGCAATTTCCTATCTGACAAAATGGACAAGGAGTGAACTATAGCCCTATATAGACTTTATAATTAGAGAAGGAAGCCTTTTTAAAGAACTATATACCCTCATTGAATGCAGAAGGATATGCTTCTGGTTATCTAGCAGAAAATGCAAAGTAATTATTACCAATTTCTTGGACTACAAGCACTGTTGAGGGGAGTTTGTGATACATGGGTTTGTATGTGAGGAAAAAGCCCATGCAGTAGATAAACTATGACAGAACTTGGCTCAAACCCAACTTATAATAAATATACTGCCCTATAACCATAGGAATCATAATTTAAAGCTAATCAAAACTTACCTTTGCAAATTGAATGCTTGATACGCTGTCTTCAACAAGAAGACTGATCCTTTTAATGAGGAGTTGTCTAATTTCTTAAAATATAAACTATCTCCACCTTGCCTATTATTACAACCAATAATGATGATAAGAAAATAATAACAATATTTATGTTTCTGGCTTATATCTTAGTGCTACAACTTCTGCCTATAAGGATATTCTTTGCACATTTGCATCCAAATAGACCTGAAAAATAGTGTCAATAAACTTGTAGGATTTGCACAAAATGATCGAGATGAAAATCGCTCAGATTGTCACATTTTTGTTTTGACTTCTAAATGAAGGGAGCAACAAGAACTTCAGATGTGACTCAAAGCGGACAGGTGGAGATTTCAAATAAAACTCTTCCTTGACTTAAAATTAAATCTGAAATAATTGCTCTAATCCCATTAACACCCCATCAGTCTGTGTATATAGCATACAGGAACCACTAAGCAGAAGAAGCGCCGCGGGGCGAGAATCATTATCTGATCGAAGGTGCATTAATAACCAAAAGTCAACACATAAAGTCAACCCTTAAAACCAAGTAAACCCCTCAGAGTGAACGAGCTTACCTGAAACACAGCAATCGGCGCACACTTCTGTATTTCGCAGGCGTTTAGACATCCTTTAAACTGGAGGAAATGCCTTTTAAAAAGTGCAGAGCATTAAATCCGTCACCATTGCTTTACACTAAAGGAAGACGCCTTCCGCGTTAGCTACACTTAGCTAATAAATGAAGAAAAAAGGACCTGCTACTTCATTTAGCTGTTGCTTGCTAGTTTGTGTCGCAACCATGATAACATTACCTTTCAGGATTTACAACAAGCTTCTCGCCAGCATTATAGCTGACAGGGGACCCACCTGTCTCGCTAACTAGCCTGTGCCCATTTGTGAGTTTCTGTTAGAAGCAGAAGGAGCAGCTGCGGCTGTGACCTACTAACAAGAGCTAGCAAGCCCCCACACTGGACTGTCAGGAAGCTGATTTAAAAACACATACCACTGACGCCCCCTGGTATTACTTTAGTGTATACTAAATCAGTTACATTATCTTAGGGTTTTACACCTATAGCTAAGAAGAAATGAGTAATACAACGGGGAGTATTTGGTACCCTACAACCTGATAGACGATGTTCAGGAAGAATAAACATGATTTTATGTACCTCTGCACAGGAGGTGAGTTTGATTTACGCACCTTCTGACAGAGTCCAGCAGGGGTCACAATTATCACAAACAATAGAGTATGGTATCATCGAGTCATGTTGAGTACAAATAAGCATAAAGTAATCTTTTAGGATTGTTTGTTAAGAAAATGCAAAAAATGTGTCCCTCCCTGCATATGTATAATCACAAAAGGCTAATCTACTAATATAATTCTAATACATTTTTATAATACATATTATAATTTCCAAAATTAAAAATGCTAGATGTGTCCATCCACCCTAACCCTTTTTTTTTAATCTATCCTCCCTGAAAAAAATAATGAACTGCATTACATGCATAGTTATAATCTGCATTTACATTTTGAAAATAAGATATAGTTTGAAACAGTGAAAACCGCAGTTTGGAAGGGGATAAAATAATGAGAGATGCTTTGAAGCACTGAGGACAGACGAACCCGAGCTGCAAAGTTTAACTTTTTGTTTTCCCCGATATTTCAGGAGGGAAACTAAGAAATTGTTAACATGAAAACACGAATATATTATTTAACGGTTGGCAGTTTTATTATACAAATATTATAATGTTCTAACATTTAAGATGCGTCCAAATATCTACTTTTTTTATCATCAGAGCAACCCCCCCGTGCTTACATGTAAAATGGTTTAGCCCAAACTGGAACCAACTATTATTTTCAGTGTTGACGATGCTTATAGACTATAAATTTGTTTCTGGGCTAAATGGGCGACCGTAATTAATATTCAAAGAAACGAGCAAACTTCCATTTTAAAGTATCAACTGCGAAGTTTAATTTGATTGATACAGTTAGCACTGTGACTGTTTCTCTGTGTAAGACACCCCTGCTACTGTTGCTAGGTGCTACTCCTGGCACTTCCTTGTTCAAAAGTTTTATTTAGAGGAAGGCTTGGGGGCAGAAGTTGGACACTTGACTGGGTGTTATTATTCTTGCTGTCAGTGTTCGAACGATGGAGTTACGGCTCACATTTTCCTTTAATTAGCGTGTAGCCGCCACCGCCGCTTGGTTAATGGATGAAATAATCAGAGGCTTACAGCAGTGAAAGGCTCCAGAAAGAGGAAGATGTCCACAGCTAGCATTAGCGAAGACATCCGAGGGAAGTTTCCCCTTCATGCCGCAGTTTGGGAGAACGACTACAGGAAACTGGAACAGCAAATACGATTAGAACAGGTTTGTAGAAACGCCAAGTTAGATTCTAAAACCACCAAATGAAAGCAGAGGCTAGTTGCTTGGTGTGTGTAGCCTGTTACAGTAGGCCAGAGATGTTGACAGATGCTGTGCTGCTGTCAGAGTAAAGTTACCTGATGACTTATCAGCTGACTCACAACACTTATAAAAAAAAATAGAAAGGAACAACAGGTGCATCTCGATAAAGTTAAGATTCAACACACAAAGGGATGGATTTCTTTCTGTTTTTATTGATAATGGCTGAAAGCTAATGGAAACTTAAAATTTTGTGTCTCACAAAATTAGAATAGATGCATTAAACTAATTTGAACTTTATTGTGAATACAATACACGGGAACATTGCTGGCTTTAAAGTTGCCCAGCTGTTATTACTAAAGATGCTGAATTCAAACAATGCTGTATCCTAGCATATGATTGGAAAGTTCAGGGGAAGCTAAAACTGTTGTTAAAAAAAGGCTTGGAGTACAGTGACAACCACAGTTTTGAGAGGATGTCTTCTCAGTACACTGAATTGAGCTCCAGGAAGCACGAATATAGGACAGGGCCATCCTAGATACCTTTTAACTAAACTATTCCAGAACCAATGATAATGCATGAATTGTCATACCGGCGCTAAAAAAAAAAATTTAAAAATTAAGGTCTAAACATCGGAACAAAGAGTCAAGAAGTGCTCTGGGAATAATTTCATCTGCAAGTCTTGGTCTTTGTTTTTTTATTGTCTTCCTGTCATTAGACATTTTAGAACACTTTTACTTCCCCATCCTGACAAGCTTTATGAAAAGGCATATTTAAATTTTACCAGCAGGACTTTGCACCTTCCTACTTTACCAAAAGTACGACGACCTGCTTTAATGACTGCAGTGTCACAGTTCTGTTTTGCTCAGTAAACTGACCTTAGCTAATCCCCGGTCAGAATTGATCTAGTATTAAAGAAACATAAGACAGAGACTCCACAGTAATGCACAGCTGGTTATTTCACAACAACATTAAGGTACTTTAAAAAATAAAACCAGGTTTGCATACTGATACCGGACAATGATGCTGTAACAACTAAGGATGGTAGCATTATCTCATCATTAAAACATTAAAAGCAAAACATAATCAAAGACCTTAAAATGTTTTTGTTTCTTAATAAGACTCTATAAAGAAATGTAGCCTTTGGTGTCTGTTTATTTTGTTTATTTACAGTCTTAGAATACCTTAAGTCTCATTAATAGATGTTTACATATCAATGACAAATAAAATAGGTTTAAATTAGAAGCAAGACAGTCATTTTTTTTTACACTTGCATATCAGACATATAAACATTAAATGATCACATTATGTAGGCAAGATAATGGAAAGACAATATCCTTTTTAAAAATGATAAAAACGGCAAACAATATGTTATGTTGCTCTTTTTATACTGGTGTTCAAACATTTAATAAATATAGTGTTGTTGGAAGCTAATTTGTTTCAGAAACTTCATCACAGACAGATTATTTTAAATTTGTATGCCTATAGCTAATGCAAACACAACATTTAGGATTACATCACACTAACAGAGGAAAACATTTCCAATACATATATGGAATGTATAGTGTGTTTAGTACCTGCTTAAAGGTTGTTGTCCTCCAAAGTGCTTAAATTATAATGTATAAAACGCGTCTGAAATCATATTCCAGTTTTTAGAACATTTTTCCAGAGGTACTTTGGCTCCTAACCAATAATTACTCATCTGTTACAGAGTGACTCGTATCAAAATAAGACCAACTTCTTGCTGTGGCAAAGGGTGCAAGCCTGTGTAATTATAAGCTAATTCCTAAATTAAAGGGTGTAAACTGCAGAGGAATGTCATGTGGTTAAATATGATCTGTTGTGATCCTGTTGAATGTCATTGGTTGTCAGCACTGATTGACATAACCGTTGCAACTATTGCACCAATTGTTTTTGTTTTCTCCTCCAGAATGATATCGAGGCTGTTGACCCCAGGGGTCGGACACCTTTGCACCTTGCCGTGTCGCTTGGACACCTGGAGTTAGTCCGAGTCCTTCTGAGGCATGGCGCTTCGGTGACTAAAGAAAACGACAAGAATTGGACAGGTTAGCCTTCTGCGTATCAGGCAGCACATGCCACGAAACATTATTTCTTTCATCCTTTCTTAGATACAGGCTTTTAACACCATTTATTGGTTGACTTATCTCCTAAATCTGCTCCTCGGCTGTTGCTAATGGACTTTCTTGTAGATGCTTAACACACCCCCACAGTTACAGTAAAGCAGCCATCATCACCATTACTGAGGTTTTTCTAAATGGATAACAGGCCTTGTGGTTTCCATGCACTGCTGTGTATTTTTGCAGTGTTGCAGGAGGCCGTCAGCACTGGAGACCCAGAGATGGTTCAGTTAGTGCTTCAGCGTAGAGACTACCTCAAAGCCTCCACCGCTCTGGGAGGAGTGCCTGAGCTGCTTTTGAAGATCAAGGAGGTGTTTCTTCATATTTTGTTATCAGAATGTTTTTAAGTCTGGAAACATTTACTTAAAGAATCAGAATAACCTCACTTTTAATGCTTCTCAGTCTCCAGATTTCTACATGGAAATGAAGTGGGAATTCACCAGCTGGAGTGAGTGGTATTTTTTGTTGTTGTTGTTTTTTGTGTTATATGTTAGTTATAAAGGCAGAGCTGATGTTTCCCTGAAGCTCAGCCAGTTCTCCGTCATAAAGGCTTCATCAGGTCATACAGGCAAAACGACATACCTGTCTGTGCTCTTTCTCAGTCATGTTCTCTCAACCGTTTGCTTCAACAGTACCTCTTCTGTCCCGAATTTGTCCAAGTGATGTTTGCCGCATTTGGAAAAGCGGTGCCTGCCTGCGAGTGGACGCTACTCTTCTGGGGTTCGACAACATGACCTGGATCAGAGGGCGTAGGAGTTACATCTTCAAAGGAGACGGTGAGTTTTGGTTTCTTTTAAACTCCTTCATATTAAGCTGTTCTCTTTATTAAGCGACTGTTTTGTCAGATTCCCACGCCGAGCTGATGGAGGTGAACCACGATGACGGGGTGGTCGACACTGAGCGCTTCAATATATCCCAAGAAATCGAAGATGTCACTTTGGAGTCAATGCAGCCAGCAGAACAGGAAGTTGCCAAAAGGTTGACAACCCCTATTGTCAACACCTACTTGGACACAAAGGATATTGCTTTTGAAAGGCAAGGAGTTTACTTCTATTTGCTGTTTCTCTAAACAAAAGATAGATCTAATGTTCTTTGTTCATATAGGTTTTATTGCCAACCCCCAAATTAGGGTCGTTTTTAGGAATATTAGTTCTTCTCCCATGGAAATCATGTCTGTAGAAGGACCTGAATGACAGGATGTATAAACATCTTATCATTAGAGCTCAGTTCGGTTTTTCCAGACAAACCCACCCGCAGAGCCTCGTTAAAGTATCCGTACTCCTTAAAAGTCACCATGTTTGTCCTATTTCAACCACAAACATCAGTCTACTTCATTAGTGTTCGAAATGATAACCTAACAGGTCGTACTGAGAAGGAGGCATGATGAGAATTGGTTGGTTTTCTTTACCAAAAATTCATCTGAAAAGTTTTCCAGGTGTTTTTAATCCGTCCATTTTTATTCCATCATCTGAGTGTTTTTCCTGTCGGTGCTGATAAATCCCCACAGCACCACGCTTCCACCACCGTATATCACAGTGGCGATGGTGTATGGAGTTAGTTTTTCTCGACCACACTCCTCCACATGTTTGCTCTGGCTTTTAGCAAAACAGACAGCATGTACACACCTTTTTTTTCCCAACAGTTTTTTTTTTGTTTGTTTGGTTTGATTTGTGGAGTACTTGGCTGTCAGCAGATTCTCCCACCTGAACTGTCGATCTCTGCTACTTCTGCAGAGTTGCCTCCTGGCTGCTTCTCTGACTAACGCCATCCTCTCCTGACCTGAGAGTTTAGGTAGAGGACCAGCTTTCAGTTGCAGCCTTGCCTCCATTTTTAGATGATGAATTGAATTTCCTGTTCATGATGCTTGTTTGTTCATTCGTGTTCTTAAATATTGGAGGCCTTCACAGAATAGGTGGCTTTGTACTGGGGTCTTTTCCTTTAGTAATCACACGAGTCATAATTTTGTTGCAGAATAAATATTGGCAAACTGCACTTTTTCTATTATGATGTATTAAATGGTGGTCTGTCACATAAACCCTATAATGCACCGAAGTGTGCCGTTTTAATGCGCAGTATTGTAACAAGTTGCTCTACAAATAGGAGAAAATGCTGTCTTGTTTTCTCTAAGGGTTATTTGGTTCTCAACAGATGCAAATCTGGGATTTTGGGCTGGAGAACTGACAAAACCGAAGTGGTTAATGGATTTGAAGCAAAGGTTATAGAGCCGCCATTTCAAAAGAAACTCCATATCCACACATTTCCAACCGTTTTGAATTATTCTGACATTCGGTTCACCCTGATGTCCTTTTTCAGGTTTTTAGTGTGAACAACGTCAACGTGGTCATCAGAACGAGGACAGAGCATTTAACTGATGAAGAGAAAGCCAGGATTAAAAGTAGGCCTGGAACATTTCTTTTATATGTTTTTTTCTGCAGACTTGAACACTAACAAATAACTTTTCTATTCAAAGGTGAAAGAAATGTTTTGGAGTCTTTGCTGGGAACCGTGGAGCAGCACATAAGTGCTCAGGGGGTAAGATGTCCATTTCAAAATCATCAAGAGATCAAAGCATTTGTTTCGGCCACAGTTATTGGGTCATTTCAGACGGTTGCTTCGATTTGCAGAACTTGACTCTGGAGTACGCCACAGCCACCAACCCCACCGCAATCACTCCAGAGGAATATTTCAATCCTGACTTCGACCTGGGTAACAGAGACATCGGCCGTCCCATTGAACTGACAATTCGAACGCAGAAGTAAAATAAAGTTTCTGTTTTAGTTTGTTGTGCTATCTTCATCGGTTAGCTAGCGTATTTGGAGAATGCCGTGTTTAATGTCGATCCGAATAGGTTCAAAGGAACACTGTGGATGAGCGAGGAGCATCCTCTGTCTCTGGTGGAGCAGGTGACCCCCATCATTGACCTCATGGCTCGAACCAGTTCCCATTTTGCACGATTAAGAGACTTTGTAACCCTGAAGTTTCCCCCCGGATTTCCAGTTAAAATAGGTATGATTCAAGAATGCAAAGTGTTCTCATTTAAAGTTTTACACTTTAAAGACGCCTTTTCTTTTTTTCTCAGAGATTCCCCTGTTTCATGTGTTGAATGCCAGGATTACCTTTGGCAATGTGAACAAATGTCGCACTGAAGAGGAGGCAGCAGCCACGCCGACATCCTCAGAGGAAAACGAAGCAGCCACCGGTAGCGATGCATCCAGAACATTCACCATCTTAAAAACATAAACTTCATGTGTTTTATTCCCGAGCATTTCATTATTTTGTTCCTTTTTTGTCTTCTGTCCCACCACACTCAGCTCCAACTCCATTCCAGGTATGTCCCTCAGTGTTTGAGGTACCTCCCAGTTATATCCGCCGAGGGGGCAGCCGCCACACGCCCATGTCCAACAATGATGACGAGCTTCTGCAGTACGCCATCCATCAGAGCCTCCTTGACTCTCAGAGAGACTCAGGCCAGGTCAGAATCATTCTACCTGATACTAAAAGTGGGCGCTTTGTTTTTTTTTTCTTTTCAGTGCTTATTTTAAAATGTTCTGCATCCTCTTTTCTAAATGCCCCTTTTTATCCGTGTGATTATAGGAGGAGAGCTGGGTTGATGCTAATGGCGGATTTCCAAATGCAATGACTTGCAGCCAAAGTGACGGGTAGGTCCAGGTCTTAAGCTCAATACACCACATTGTTTATCTTCTTAAAAGTGTGGCACACATTTGACACACATGAAGACAAAATAACAAAGCATATAGGTCAGGGAGCAAGGATTAAAAGCAGGGTGGGGAATATCCTACTAAATCTAGTAAATCTATTTAGCAGCGATAACGGTCTAAATAATTGGTCTTTGTTATTCTACTGTGAGAACCTTTATACTACGGCACCTTAAAAAAGCAAACATTTACCTAAAGTCTTTTACTGAAAACTGCTGTCTTGACACTGAACATGTCTGGCTTTGAAAATGATTAAATCAACTTCTGATGAGAGCGACATGCGCAGCCATGCGAAACTCACTGAGCCAGCCACGAATGGAAATAATAAGGCTAATTTCAAGAAGCCAAAAACATAAATTTAATCTCACCTTCGCTCTTTCAGCGTTAATATATATAGATATACATACAGAAGGCTCTAAGTAGCAGCTAGCTACAAACAGGTGCAAACATATAAAACATAACCTACCCTCGTGCTTGTTTATTTGATAGAAAAAAAATCCCTGCTGTGAGGAGTGAGAGATGCACACTTTCACTTTTCACAACTGGTCATGATCTGCATTTTGATGAAGGCATACACATGCAAAAAGTTTGCTCCTTTCTGCTTTTGACAAAAAGGGGAAAAGGTTAGCAGGATCTGCTTTTTCTCAGCAGGTTGGTTGTAGAATGACTGCAAATCTCCCTTATTTTTCCTTAATGTCATTCCAGAAGTATCCCAGAGGGGGTGCTGGTGGAGTTTGGAGACAGCGTCAGCCCTGCAACCTCTCCCTCTGCCTCCAGCCATGACTTAGACCTCCGCCTGGCCATGGAGCTCTCTGCTAAAGCTCAAGAAGAGGAGGAGAGGATGAGGCAACAGGAGGAAGAGGAGCTGGAACGGATATTGCAGCTGTCGCTCACTGAGAAGTGAAAAAAAAAAAGAGGGAATTTTAAATTTTCTGGAACCAGAAGCAACCACCACACCTCAGTGTTCCCTTCCTAACCTTTCTAACTCCACCTATGCAAACACAGATTTTTACTTTCACTGTACAGGGCAATAAAAACTCTCCATTATTTTCCTAAACATATTTTTGATAAGAACATACTCTTTCCTATATTCCTATGTGGGTATCTGCTCATGTCTTACTTAATTCAGTCTGCTGGAGTCATTTAAAGTTATTTTGTTCTTGTTTTTATTTACTGCAGCATTGATGTGTATTAATAATGTTTGGATTGGGGATGAATCGGAGTCAGTTTCTTGAGGTAGTATCTTCAAACGGTTCAGCACTTGGATGACGAAATATCTGTCATATGTCTGCTTATTATTATTATTTGAACCCTGCAAGCTTAAAGCAGCAGGTTTAAGTATTATTGCAAAGTCTTCCTACAAAGTAACGACTTCCAGAAATCAAAGGCTCATCAAACAAAAGCAATCTCAGGGTTCCAACTTCCTATATTTTTCTCAACATGTTGGATTTATTTATGAGTTTCAGAGCTATTGTATCCTGGTAAAATGTAACATTGCAGAAATCGGTACTACTCGAGCATATCGCACCATGCTAAAGAAAATGATGAATGGTGTGTTGCTGGAGCCATTTATAAACGCATGATAATGTACTTTGTGAATGTAAAGGTCTGCAGTTTGTTAAAAGCATATTGCCATGGAGGATGTTTGTTTTGTTTTTTTTTTTTTATTTTAAGTAACTGCATGGCAACAAATCTATGCTGCAGCCAGGCCTAAACTTAGCTTGAGGGACTAAAGAACCTATTTTTGTATCCTTTCACTGAGCAGCTTCAAAACTTGCAGTAGCAGAGACCGGTCTTATCTGTGAGACGAGGCGCTGTACTTCATGGAAACTAATGTAGCAGTTTTACTTTTTTGTGCCGTGAACAACTGAAGACATCTAAAGAAAAAAAACATCAGTTACTCCAGTTTGATCTAAAAATATTAGCTTCAGCATGTGCTAAGGATCGCTTTGTTCTGAAAATGCCCTTGGGGTCGAGGTGTGGTGGTGAAAGGTTCATTGAGTGCCACTAAACAAAAAAAATTTACTTTTTTTTTTTTTTTTTTTTTTTTTTTTTTTTTTTTTAACTCTGATGAAAATGCTTTATTTGTAGCAGAGTAACATGACTTAACCACTATAGTTGATCTTCCTGACAGCCAACTACTTTTTAAAGCTCCCCATTGTTGCTATGAATCCATCAGGAGCTTCAAGTCAACAACTAATTGTAATGCATCAAGTTGCCAAACTGGTGAGGAGTCAACAATGTGAAGTTAGCTAAGGTTAATATAATGCAGATCTTTGTAATGCAATGTTTGAGCAAATGTTTTTTTAATAGCTAAAAAAACAAGAATGTCTGAAAATGTTCTATAATAAAAGCACTTTATTTCCATGAGGACTGAACATGTTTAAGTGCATTTTTTCTCTAAATAAGCAGCAAGGCTTTATGTGATTTTTAATCAAGGGAAAGTTTGTTTTTTTTCAATCTTTTTGTTTCTGTGGTTCTTTATACAATGAGCTCAGTACAATAACAATCAATAAAGATCTAACATCTTGGGTATAAACTTGATCAGCAGTGGGAGGTAAAGAGCCCTGTAGTAGTACTTGAATATTTCCTAATTTAATCTGGCTACATCTACAGAAATAAATCCCATTTTGTCAGCTTTCTCCGTAGGATGGCTGTGCACTGTCTTAGAGATAGGACGAGGAGCTCGGTCATTTGAGAGAGGCTCGGGGTAGAGCCGCTTCTCCTTCACATCGATAGGTGTTAGCTGAGGTGGCTCGGGTGTCTTTTTCGGCTGTCCCCTGGATGCCTCCCTTGGGAGGTGTTTCAGCACATCCCATCGGGAGGAGGCCCAGGGGACTATGTCTCTCAGCTGGCCTGGGAGCGCCTCAGGCTTCCCTCAGCAGAGCTGGAGGAGGTGTATGCTGAGAGGGAAGTCTTCTAGAGGACATTGTTGTACCACATCGTTGTACCACTGTACCATTGTTGTACCGCTCTTGATTCACGATATAGTCTTTCAGAACAGCTGCTGCCAATTTTGAGCAAGCTCTGCACTGGTGGCATCTTGAATTTCTTACGTATTTCTACGTCTAAGTCTTTCAGGCAATATTCCTGACAGCAATAAAAGCAAGGATAGCTTCTCGTTATTCTTTCTAACCATTGCTAAAAGCGGCAGATCCAGATGTTAGTTAGTTATGTTCATTTCTTTTTAATGCCATCTCCAAATTCATGAACGATGGATCATTTTAAATGAGTCACTAAGTCCTCCGATCAACAAAAGGGGGTGGTCACTGTTTACTGTTGTCGCCACCTGCTGGTGTAGACTCGCAATGCAGTTTACATCAAAATATCGGTCTTGGTTTTGAATCCCGTTTCAGCGACGAGCCAGAGGTTTGTAGACACAAACAGCCATGATGATCATTAGCAGCAGCAGGACAGCGAGGACACTCCCTAGTGTTACTGTGACAGAAGAAGAGATCAGCAGCAAAACATTATGACACCCCCACCCCACCCCCTAAAAGGATGCTGTATTGATGCACATAAGAGAAGAGCATTAAAACCGAAGCAGAGCTCCGGTCCAGTTGGAAAACTCTCACCTAAGTTCTGCTTCTGCAGGACTTCATAAGGCCTCTCAGTCAGACTGGGATCATCCTGTGCGCTGATCTTCCCACTAAGGAACAATATTAGAGCGTATGGGATGAGATGCAGCTTCATGATTATCATGGATGGAGGAGGAGGAGAGGAGACGCTCTTCTTCATCAGGGTCCTAAAGCCACTGCTTTTTTTGTATTACCTATTTCTCTTCTGGACAAATTACACCAAGACAAATTTACGGTTTTTAAAGGATTTTCAACTTCTTTTGATTTAATCAAAGGCACGAATTTAGTAAAACAAAAATCGCTTTAATAACAACAAAAATTAAAACTAACTGAAACAAAGATATCAGCAACAATGTGCATCCTAAGGAAAACGTTAGAACACCCTAATGTGACCCCGTCTAGTTGAAATAACTTCAGTACTGATGATCTTGAAGCCATCTAGTTAGCTTATTTCACTCCTGGCTTTTAGTTTTGGGAACGTTTTTCCATTTTAAAGCCACGTATATAGGATCTATGGATCAAATTCATCAGTTATTCAGTTATCCAATAAATACGACTGTTTAGTTTTTAGCTTTATAATGTTCTAGCATCAGTTTACAGACAAAAGGGAAATAACTTGTTTCTTTTATGCTGCTTTAATTTGATTGTAATCAGTAGAGTTCTTCTTTAATCTTTGATATTTACTTTATCAGTGCATAATGTCAACTAAGTGTGATACTTTTGAAGTGCGTTCATATGTGTAGATGTGAATATCTGTATATATATAACTGTGGCTGTATATATTTTTTCTTCTTTTCTTGTGAATTTTGGATCAGAAACATTGACGTGAAACAGGAAGGTACTCTAATGTTACTTAGGTAAATTAGAGGGAGAAGGGGTATGAATAATACGTTTTACTTCTTCATATCCCCTTTTCAGACAACTAACAGTAATCAATAATCAGTATCAAACCTTTGGGTAAATATATTGTTTATTTATTGGAAATTTTTGTTTAGCTCATTTCTATTTATGTTCAAAGGATTTTAATTGGTTTGGAACAGAAAATCTAATTTAATGTTTATCAATTTACTTTTTAACTTGAAATATTCATTCAAGTTAAAAACCAGATTTCAGGTTGTGCTTCTGCAGAAAGACACCTGGGCTCCCAGTCAGGCTGGCGTCAATCTGAGCACTGATTATCACTGAAACATCATTTTAAAGCCTGTGGGATGAGATGCAGATCGTGTTACAGGATGGAGGAGGATTCCGGAGGCTTTTTATCGTTTGCTCCTTGTGTTTCCTAAAGCCACATGGTTATTATAGTGGAAAGATTTTGATTATTGGCTTATTATTGCAGAAACACTGACCAATTTCTTACTTTAACTATATACATTTTCTTATCAGTACATCAATGGTAGCTAAAGAAAATTGTTTTAAATTGTAATTTAAACATCTAAAAATCTTTTACATGACAATAGTTGATTCTAAATTGACCTTTGTAAAAGAAAGTTATAAATGTTTTGGTTATTGTGACCTAAACCCCAAGAAACTTGTTTTCCTGTAATCACGAGCTTGGAAAGATAAAACTTTCACACTTTTATTAGGCTCTAGGAGTTGTTTTATAATATTTGAACCTAAATAGTTACAGGTTTCATATCAATCCACTTCAAAGTAATATAAACTATGATTCAAGTAATTTAAACTATAATTTAATCAAATGTTTCATCTGGAAAATAAAGCTACAGTATGATTCTTAAGCTATTTATCCATATTATTATCCACTAGTATTTCATAAAGAAATAAAAAAATAATAATAATTAGTATATACTTTCTTTGGGCTTTAGGGAAATCTGTTATTTTAGGAACTTGGTTGTGTTGCGACCTGATGTAATGCGACTTTCCCAGAAATTAGGAGCTACTTACTGCAGATGATACAATCTGGCTCCACAGGAACCAAACCATATTGGGGCTCTGGAAAGTAATCGTTATAATAAAAAAAAAAAAAAAGTGAAAGTAACTGTTAAATTGTGCAAGCACCTTAAAAATACCTCTAGAATAATCTTTATTTTCCAGGAAAGTACATTAGCAAGATTTGGGAAAGTAACCAGTAAATTCAATGAAATTATTTAGTGAAATTCAGAGACTCTAAGCCTTGAAAGGGAACTAGTGATTCTATAAAGAATAGATTTAATTACATAAGGCAGAGATAAACTAAGATGTAATATTTGAGACTCATATTAATAGAAAGTTATGATCTATATATGTTTTTCCAGAGGTAAAGGTAGAATATATAGAATATCTACAAATACAGATCACAGGAAAAAATGATTATTTTTATATATATTTTTACTGACAAGTTCACAATAAGATGAAATAAAACCATAAAAATACCATGTGGCATCTTTTACTTCTTACTGTTAACATCAGATAGAAGATGATTGATGGATGACACAAGAATTAGCTCTTCTGCTTTAAACTGACGTGGTTTAAAACAAGGAAAGTTCTCCTAATTTTTCCATCTTCTTCCTGTTCTTTTAATATCTGCAAAGCTGAAAGTCGTACAACAAACTCACCATCCAACAAAACCCATATGTGAGTGGGCAGGGTTGTTACAGCTCATCCATTACTCTACAACTGAGTATAATGGCTAAAAATCAATAAAAACAAACAAAAAAAACATCAAAGTGTTTACAGAGGAAAAGAAAAGGACAAAGAATATTGGGATGTGGGTCTTTTAAAGTACCTTACAAATGTTTAGTGACTGTGGCAGTTTACCTATTAAGTTATTTCAAAGCTTCAACACGTGTTTTAGGTTCATTAAGCAGCAGGTGGATTTTTTTCCTTTCTGCACAAAGATTTCACAGACCTTTGAAGAACACACAGCTACTTCTGTTTTAGTCCAATGCAACTGATTAAAGACATGTGGAAAACTGGCTGTGAGACTTGAATGCTCCCACCACCATGTTTTATTCTTGGCATGTAAGACAATAACTTTTCCAAGGAGGATTTTTCAGAGAAACTTTCCAAAGCTTCTCATTCAGGCGCCGGTCGGCGTTTTCCTCTTCAGAGACCAGAGAAAACATTTGAGATCAAAATGACACAGCCCTTCAAAGTCTTCCCTAACAGAGGAAAAGCTTTATATCCTGATCTTCTGATGATTGGTGTCACATTTTTAAACATCATAAAGTTGAAAAGATGCCTCTGATGCATTTTCTGCGTTCAAGATCAGATATAATGGATAAAAACATTGCATAGCTGACAAAACAGAACAGAAAAAGAGATAAAAGTGCCAGGTTGGCCAATTAGTGTTAAAATATGCCCCTAGCAACAGATAAGCATTGATTGGGAGACTTTGTAAAGATTCAAAATTCACAAGGTTGGCCCTGTTTCCTCATAACCTCTGCAATCCTTTCTGGCATGCTAGATATAAACTTCTGAATCAAATCCCGCTTTATAGTGAACCACTCCTGTCTTATTAGAGTCTGGAGCTGATCACAGTTTGTTGGCTTCTGCTTGTCCACTTGCTTTTTAAGGAACGACCACAGGTTCTGCATGGGATTGAGGTCCGGAGAGTTTTCTGGCCACAGGTCCAGAACTTCGACCTCATGATCTTTGAGCCACTTGGTTATAACCTCTGCCTTGTGGCACGGTGCACCATCATGCTGGAAAAAATATTTGTCATCATCAAACTGCTCATGGATTGTTGGAAGAAGGTGCTCCTGGAGGACATTCTGGTACCACTCCTCGTTCAGAGAGGCGTCTCTGGTCAGAACGGTGAGTGAGCCCACTCCCTTGGATGAAAAGCAGCCCCACACATGGACAGTATCTGGATCCGCCACACAGCTCTTCTGGCAGGCCTCATCTTTTCTTCGTACTAATCCTTTTCCAGATGTAAACAATCTGAAGGAGGACACCTCAGAGAAAATGACTTTGCACCAATCTTCTGCAGTCCAGTCAACGTATTTCCTGCAGAACTGAAGTCTGTCCTGAATGTTCTCCTCTGACAAGGGCGGCTTCTTTGCAGACCGTTTCCGTCTCCCTCCATAAGCAGATGCTCTGACACCCACCTGCTGCAGCTGTTTAGCAAGCTCTGCTCCCAGACCGCCACCGCTGCTCTTGGTGGATAGTTTTGGACGTTCAACACAATGTAAAACCCGCTTCACTGTGGACAGAGACACTTGCATTCCAGCAGTTTCCAGTTCCTGCCAGATTTGAACCTTGGTGGTTCCTGGGTTGTCTTTGAACATCTTAACCAGTTTTAGTTCATCTGAGTGTGAGAGCTTGGGCCTTCTCCCAGACCGAGGCAAAGTGCTGACACAGCCGAATAAATCATACTTGCGTATAATTGATTGAACAGATGATTTTGGGATCTGCAATTCTTTAGAAATGGCTCCGAGAGATTTTCCTGACTTGTGCAAATCAACAATTCTCTTCCTCACATCTTCACTGAGCTCCTTGGATTTCCCCATTGCTTTAAAAAATAGATATTCTAGTGAGGGCTGTAAAAAAGGAGATTCTCTTATGTTGGCTAAAAGAAACTGTATTTATAAAAAACATTAAAACGACATTTTTGCAGTCGATAAGAGAATGCAAACTTCTGATCACAGCTGTCGCGACAGTTTCTCCATGCCAGGCTCCCTGCAGCTGGCTGAGGCCCAGATGTGCTGCCCTCACCAGGCGTCTGAACACGTTGCAAGGGGAACTTTGCACCGGAAGAACCGCAAGCTGCTGGATTCAGCTCTGAGGTGCAAATGTTTCAGCGACGAGCCAGAGGTTTGTAGACACAGACAGCCATGATGATCATCAGCAGAAGCAGGACAGCGAGGACACTCCCCAGTGTTACTGTGGAGGAGCAAAAAACACACGCAGACATCAGAAACTACACTTCATAACAACCCATAGGATGCATTCAGCGCTGCACGGGAGATCGAAACATGGCGATGTTACAGTAAAAAGAAAATGAACAAAAGAACCAAAAAAAAACAACAGCGGCCCCGAATTGAAGAGTCCCAGTCCTTATACTGGTTCTCAGTTAAACATCCCGTCTCACCCAGATTCTGCTTCCACAGGACCTCATAGGGCCTTTCGGTCAGATCGGCGTCCTCCTGGGCGCTGATAATCAGGCTAAAACAAAATATTACAGCCTGTGGGATGAGATGAAGGATCATGTTACAGGATGGAGGAGGGTGGGAGGCGTTTCTTCTTCTGGTGCTGCTTCAGGGTCCTAAAGACATCCCATTAATGCAGGGAGCAGTGGCGCCACCCAGGGGAGGCCCGAAGGAAATGTCAGCTCCCTGTAGAAACGGTTTATGTTTATGAGAATAAGTGGTTAAATTGCTCAAATAAAGAAAATCTAACACCAGATCATTAGATGTAGTATTTGGATAAGGATGTTCTTATATGACCAAACCACAATCATATAGAGAGGATGGAAAGTATTTAGAAATATTACAAACACTAATGAAGTCTGGTTACGTAAATAGTTCATGAATCTGAACAGAAATACTATAATTAAGGCATGAACTGTTATGATTACAGCAGGAGTCGCCAAAGAGTGGCCTGTGGGGCAATGGGGGCACCTACCTGTGACACAGGTGATGGATGCAGGCAAACACCTTGAAAATAAGTTTTTCACCTGAAAATTAACAGTCAAATGGAAAAAGTTCAGCACATCCAAAGGTATTCATCTTTTATTAACCTTTATTCAATTCCTGTTGTGCATACAGACAGTAAATATGACTTCAAAAATCCAGGAAATGTTATTAATAAGAAGGCATAGGCCACCATTCGCTAAACTTGGCCATAGCAAACAATTGTAATATTCAGTCCATTTAGACTCTGACAGACCACTTTGTTCATTTCATAAACTATTTCATGTTTGGCTTATTTTTCAGCAAGTCAAAAAGAAAAAGAAACCCACATAACTATATTTCGGCCTTTATAATGATGATATTTTGTGGATGTGTGTGTTGGGACAGAAATGTGTCACTCACAGTCTTTCCAGTTATTTTTCCCTAAACCTTAATAACTGTTGAATTATATTTTTAGCTTGTCACTACAATCAGTTGGCCTCATATAGCTATCAATTATTAACATCACACATTTTACAGATCAGAGATAAACTGATTTCCTTTGAGATTCTTTGAACTGTGACAGAAATGATTTCTTTGGGGTACCTTAATACATCATCTGTTCATCTGATGAATAGTTGTGTCGCTTTTTATCTTCTAACTTTCAAGCCATAATGAACATTATAAAATGTCACTCACGCTGGACAGAGCGCTTTAATTAATGTCATTGCAACAAGAAAGCATGCAGAAAGTCAGAGGTCAGCACTTAACTGGATGTATGAAGACACAAACACATACCCCGCTAATTAGTGTCAGCTTTGGCTTGATTAACCAAGGAGGTGTATCTGATTGGGTCAACAAGGCAAACAGAAGAATGCACCCACAATAGTTTGAAAAAATACTGTGGTCATAGGAGACTCAGTATTCTTTGTTAATCTCTATGCTCGTTCAAGAGGAGTGAATGCTGCAAATCATTGACACAATGCAATCAGCTGGGTCTATCTTAGAAAACTTTTAATCAAACCATCTTTATGATCTGATTAAGTGTGTTGTGATGATATGTGTTGTGAATTGCTGAGGGTAGACATTCGTTCAATGAAGATGGAAAAGCTGTATGGAGCAAAATGGAGAAATAGATTAAGTTAAATACAATCTGTCCCACAAAATACAGTGATATTGGTGTTTGTTATTTAACACAAAGGGTTAAAGGGTGAGAAGCTGAACACTGTTGTTAAAGATCTTATTAGCAGCTCTAAGGATAGAGATAAGCTTTGCCACATGAGGAGAAGGTGACATATTCAACTTGATTAGATAATTTAGATTATAATATTTTTAATAGCAGCTACTGAAAAACTTTTAAAATTATGTAAAAAATATATATATACTAAACATTGATCCAATACCTTATTACATCTCAATGAGCTACACTGCTGTTCATGGTTATAATGTGACACAAGATAGAAAAGTTGTATACTGGAACTAAATCTTTGCCGTTTTTAGATTAAAAATCAATTATCTGGATAATTTGCAATCTAAGACATCTCTGCTGAAATATCTACTTTGTTTAAACAGTAATTGCAGTATGATCCTGCCATTGATGTCCTTGCAGTGCATTGCACCATATTTCTTTTAGAGCTAGGAATAAGAAAATGTTTTTCCCTTGTACTCCATATATGACTGTGTCTGTCTAAAAAAAATTGGCGCCGTATTTCAGAGTGTCTCTTTCATGTATCCACTGCGCCTGCCTGGTCTCTACTTCAAAAGTGTCTCTCACACCAAAGGGCTTTAATCTGCTCACCATCCTGATGAAGATGAAGCTCAGTGGGCCTGAACCTCATGTGTTTGGACCCATAATTATCTGTATAATGCCACTAGGTAATGGGATTAAAGTTGTGTAAATTCTAAGGATTAACATCTAAACTCGATGGTCTGTTTGCTTTCTGTTTCCTAACTCAAATATATTTTAATTGGGTTAACCAACATTACAAAGACTTAACAGGCTCTTTGGAGACTTTTAGCTGAAAGTTCAGTCACGGCTTGCATTCAAAACCAACAACAAAACAAAAGCAAACATACAACAACAACAAAAAAACAGTGATCGTTGGCTACAGCAGTACTACAGTCGATTTTTCTTGGTTTACATTATCTTAAATATTAAACTTACAGAAGAACAACACAGATGAAAGCAGGTATTATGATTATTTTATACACAATTTGCAGAAACCATGACAGGGAGGACACCACAATCATCACACAAGGCTCTGAATCAACCGTTTAAAGTACCACTTGTGACAAAAACAAATTACATCTGATGATACATGTCTGAACAGTCTTTAGAATAAAAACATGTTTTTAATGGAGAGGCACAGTATCAGTAGCACCTTTACTATTGTACACATGTTAAGCTTAAGGCAAAACAGTTCAACTGAAGTCAAAGGACACTATAGGTATTATTTTCTATTCATTTTATAGGAATTATCAGCCTAAGACAGATAAAAAATATTCAGAAAATTATTTAATGTTATGATGAAAGACAGATGTCTACTTAAGAATAAGAGAAATTTATATTATTTCTTTTTTTTCGTATTGTTCATTTACATCTTGTAGGATCCAAGTATTAACTGATTTTCTCAGATCTTGATGAGATAAAACTACTTAATGAAGACTGTTGATACCAGTCATCCTGGTTTGGGCCTTAACATGCTAAAACTAAAAGAGTTAAATCAATATTTGTCCCTGGGGGTTAGTTTGGTTCTGAAAAGCATTGCGTGTCTCATCCTTTGTTACTTTGGAAGCACCCATAACATTTTTAAACTTTATCAAAGTAGAGAAAACGCTGTAGCTGTGGCTGCCTAATCACATTAATAATAAAAGGAAATCATGTAAGTGTTAATGTTTTTGGTAATGTCTGATGTTGGTGCATCTCAGTAAGTTAGCAAATATCCAAACAGTAACTGGATTTCAATGATATAGTACACATTTGTCTTTACAGAGTGATGTATTTATGTTAATTTCCATCCAAAACACTGGAAATTAAATATAATTACAGAGAAGACTTAATTACAGAGAAGACTGCTGACCTGACAGCAGTCCTGCTGACTCCCCTTCAAATAGAGGATGAGGAACAAAGGTCAAATTATAAAGAAGATGGCTGATCATACAATCCTTTATCCAAGCATGTCACTGGAAAGTGAGTGAAAGAAAAAGGTGTGGTAGAGAGTGGAGGGAGATCATTGTTTTAACCCACTCTAGATTGTTGTCAAGTAATCCAAATTGTTTTCTTTTCTTAAATTAAAGTTGTTTATTTGACTGGAGGAAGAGTAGAGGTGCATCATCCAACTTGCTTGTTGCCCCCAGTAAACTTTCCATATCCACTGATGAATGTAAGAGCCATATCATCAGCTGTGCTCTCTGAAGTCTAAAGCCCATGCCTGATGTCCACCATGACATTTCAGAAATTCATGTTTTAATTCACGGAGTAACCCAGCATCCTTACCACCTTAGCGGGACCAGAGGGACCTTTTCTTTGCCTGTCTGAATTCATCCAATAGTTAATTCAAAAGGACCAAGTATTGACAGCAGTACAGTACATTTCAGCATGGCTGAAGTAAAATCCTTTTATTAATCTTATATAATATTCCAATCTAATGAAACACTAAACTTTAGGGTTTATGTTGTCTGTAAGCCATAATCCTTATAATGAAGATACATAAATACTTGAAATACTTGACTTTATATGTCATAAATAATTTTCAATTTTTGAATAAAACTACTTAGATGAAACTTTTTAATAA
The DNA here is from genome assembly GCA_034780135.1 of Jordanella pulchra. Taxonomy (NCBI): domain Eukaryota; kingdom Metazoa; phylum Chordata; class Actinopteri; order Cyprinodontiformes; family Cyprinodontidae; genus Jordanella; species Jordanella pulchra. The sequence continues at coordinate 47,908 of JAUZNJ010078407.1, forward strand.
CATTTTCTAATTCTTCTTGTTGAAACGAACTACATCAATAATAAAAAAAGACATACTACTTACAACAAGCTAGTATAACATAACCATATTACAGAGCTGTGGACTGTGCAGGTGATGCAGGTCTGAATCACACCTGGAGCAAAGATGTAACTATTGCTATCAAAAATCCTTCGATGTAGCAGAAATCAATGTTTCACCAATCTGCCGCAAAAATTAGCTGGCATGTTTAACATCACCACCAGGAGAACAGTCCGGATGAACAATCGTGTGGGGGCTCAATCACAAATGACTTGATACTGTGGTTCAAAGATGAGTTCATAAGCACATGGGGGTGGTGGTGTCTTTCTGTGAGACGGTGGCCATGTTCAGGCTGTCAGGGTGGATCTCTGGGATTGTCCTCTCTGGTCTCAGACACACGGCCAGTCTCTGTTAGAAACAAGGCGTTGGTCAGAAGTAAAACAGGTTGTAGAGCAAACAGGTTTGGATTGTCTTCTCCATCCACAAACCTGTTTGAGAGAACCAGGGGTCCACACCAGCTTGTAGACCATGTAGATGGGGATCCACATGAAGGAAGACAAGCCGATGATGTAGCCGACCGTGATGCTCCAATCTGGGTACTTATAGTCAAACAGCGTGAGGGGAGGTGTTTTCAGCAGAGAGCTCACTATAATATACTGAGAGGAGTAGAGAAAATGTACACCTCCATATTAAAAAATTGCATGTGCAGACAAAGTATGTGCTATAACTACATTACCATTGGCTTCTGAATGAGTAATCTTTGTAGGTGAATTACAAACAAACATACAGTATCTCTTACTGAGGAACGATTGATGGTTTGCACACATCTGATATGATTTCATAAATGATTGTCCGTTCTACAGCAGAAGAAGGTTTGGAGAACTGCAGTAATATGTTCATATTTTTGTGAGAATACAGGCAGATACAGTTTGGATTATTGAGAGAAATATACTGCAGCCTTGTGTGGATCTTTGAGAGGTGAGTGATAAGGCTGTTATAAAGATCCATCCAAAAAATACTTTGGTCAGAGTTGTTCTTTGATGGCAAACTTCTATTTTTTATATTCTTCTATTGATAAATAGCAGATTTAGTCATTTTGGTCATCTGGTTTTGTGACGTCTACATCTCAATCTACTTTTACAACCCAATTTCATACTTTTTTTTGCGTTTAAAAATAGTGAACCGATTTAAGCTTTATGTTTGGGTCTCTGAGGTTTTGCACCAAGCAGAAGTAGATCTGTTTTGTGAATCTTTGATTATTGGCTACTGGGAAAATCAACTTTCCAGTCTTATAATTGATTCTCTGTTACATTTAGGATTTTACTTTGATTAGGTCATTCTAACACATGAATGAGCTTTAATTGAAACCCTTCTGCTACAACTGAGTGTAGATTTTCAAGTAGAAGATGAACCACCTTAGCTTCAGGTCTTTACACCTCTGTGTAAATGATGTCTTCATGGCCATGATCTATGGGATCTAAAAATGATTCCCATTTCATCTGCTTTAACCTTTTCAGATTTATTTTTTGAGTTCATTCAACATTTTTAAAAATGTTATTAATAAACAAATATTGAACATTTAATATCTTTACCTCTCACCTATGAATATTGTTTTACGCCTTCTGCAAATGTAATTCTTTAAGTAGGCTATAAGTGGAATAAAAGAGACAAAATCGAGGTGGATGCAAACCAAACAGAGATATCGAACAAAATAAAGGACAACATTTGCTTTGATGGTGAAAGAGGAAATATTCAGCAGTAAGGAGTTTGATGTATTGGAGAGTTAAAGTGGCTTCAAAGATTGCTGTTCCAGTAATTGTTTTGATCCTACATCAAGTTTTACCCTATATCTTATCTGTCTTAGCACACTCATTGTGTCTCTCAATCTCCCAAATAGACAATTTGTTTATTAATTCATTAATTTCAATTTAATGCAAGTTAACCTGTTTCCATTGTTCCCATACAAACTATATGCCACTGCTGTGGAAATTCAGTTTTCCCCATTAGGTTATTGGTGTGGTTAAAGCTAATGAGTTTTTCTTTATTGTCGTTTTTGTTTTTATCTCTTACCGCCAAAAATGCAGGACTTATGGCGACCCAGCACACTCTCCAGAACAATCCTGGTGCTTGGCCAAGCATTGCCTGAACATCATTGCTAAACCTTTTGATTCCTAAAAACAAAAATGACAAATGGCAGAACTGTATCTTTCACAATATATTAACAGAGGAAGGTAAAGAATATGCAAAAAAAATAAGTTGTACCATAGAACCAAGAAACTGCAACAGCTTCAAGGAAACCCACGGCAATAATGGAGCATCCTACTCCAAACTCCTCCAGTAGCTTCACCACATAGGCTCCACCCTATATTAATATCAAAGTTATGGGTTAAACCATCAGTGAATATTTCATACTCAGTGACAAACATGAATCTGAATGTAAGCGTTCAGAAGATAATCTTGAGTAAAATTTTATAGTAATGAGGAGGTCATGATAAAAAAAAATATGATCAAATAAACAAATCCAACTCACATTTGTAAGGGTGCTTAGAGAGCCCAAAAAACAGACGAACACCAAGCCTAGAACAAAAAGCTCACGTCTGTGAGAGAGGTGGTCTGGGTATTCATCCAGCACAGCGGTTATGATGGCCTCCAGCCCTCCAAACTAACAATCACACAAACATTATTACTATTAGAGCATCCATACATTACAGTAAGCTGCAATAAACCTCAGTTGAACTTTACAAAAATGTTCCAACCACTTGTAAGCTTTATTGGGATTTTATGTGAGAATTGGCAGAAGAAAAGGTCTGTGGCTGTAATTTGCATCTAGGCCCCAATACTCAAAACCTTTAAATTAAATCCAGCGCTGATTTGCATTTAGTAGTTAGTCTAACAAATGAAGTACAGTCCACCTGTGAGTAATTTACTCTTAGTGTGAATCCAGGTTTCTGTGAAGTTAAACCAATGAAGATTAGAGAAAGGACAACATGTGGAGACTGAGGAACAGAGCAGATATGTTAGGTAGAAGATTGCAGAAAAGTTTAAACAGGTTTGGTTTAGAAACAACGTCACCAGCTTCAAACATAAGAGCCCTGTTCAATCTATCTGAAAATCCAATCCAACTTTATTTATAAACCACAAAATTATTTTACTGTGAACAGGAGAGAACCAATACACAAACTCAAAAGCCAAGCCAAAGACATGAGTTTGAAGGAAAGATTTAAAATCAGACAATAAGCAATGGAAGATCTTTCCTTATTTGTTGGAGTAGATTGTCATTTGCTGTTTGCCATGAATAGCCATTTAGGGCAGTGGTCTTCAACTCTGCCTCCACTCACCTGACCTCAGTAAATAGGTAAATAACAGGCCTCTGTGGACCCTAATGGCTGCTGAGGAGATTATGCAGTTATTTGATTCAGGTGAGGTTGGAGCAAAGACATGTGTAAAACATAAAGGACCAGAGTTTGTCTTCTCTCTAATTTAGAGCACACAGATAAGATCATGCAGATGTTCCTCTGGTAAGGGATTTTCAGATTGCTTATTGCAATCTGAAAATCTCTATAACAGCTGTAGGATTAGACTTCTGGAGGACATAGG
>JAUZNJ010078408.1:0-24427 GCA_034780135.1 Jordanella pulchra
ATCCCAAGTCCCTGAGGCTTAGCAAACTCTCTGCATAGTGTGCTGGGGCATTTAGTTCATCATTGCTTCTGTAGCACTGATGCAAATGAGAGGTATGCATGATGTGCATTACTTTTCTATGGGGACATTTCTTACCGTGTCCTTGAAATGTAACACTGATACTGATGGTTTGACCTTGGTATTAATACTGTACGTGTCTTTCTTAGGGATAGAACAGATTGCCTTTGTCCTGAGAAGGATGGGCTTCCATTGTTGCTCCCTGAGCATGACCTTTGAGCCCCAGAATGTTTTTTTGAAGGGATTGGTTAACTTTGCTTGAAATATAAAACTTGTAATGTAAAAAGAAGCAAATATATGCGTAGATTATGATTGTAAAAGTTACATAATTTATTTATGCAGTACACTTGTCTTTATTAAATATGAGTGAGTTTTATTCTGTGCTTTTTGTGTTTTTCATAGATCACTTATTTCCATTAAATAAGAAAAAGATCAGTTTTTGTTTCATTTTGCTTTCCTTTGTCTTTCTTTTTATGCCTCTTTTCTCTTTAATCTTTTTTTATCTTAATCATAATGCTTTTTTTATTTTATGGTTTTTATTCTACCTTTTTCATCCAGGCATTTTGCTTAGAAAGCTTTTCCGAAAATGTATTTTCATCCCCTTTTTATTCTTTTATGTAACTTTTTCAGTTGTTTATCTTTTCATCCATCCCCTTTTTTTGTATTTCTAATAAAATATTTTCTTTTTGTTTCTTTATTTCTTTATCTCCCTTTCTTTCTTGCCTCCATATATGCTCAGATTTTCAGCCTCTTAGTTCACCTTGTCTTAGTCTCTCTCCCTTTCTTTCTTTCCTCTTTCACCTTTACCTCCACCTTGCCTTCATTTTGTATCTTTTCACAATTTGCATATTTCTCCCTCCTCCTTTAACCTTCGCATATTTATACTGTCAGACCCTCTTCCTCCTTTTTATCCTCCTCACCCTCCTCTTCCCAACACCTCCTGCCGCTGCTATTTTCTGATGTCATCGTCTCTGCCTCTTGCTGTCTAGTTCTTTAGTTCTTCTTCCAGTCCTTTCCAACCTTCAGCCTTTGCGGTTGATTTGTTTTGCTATATCTATTTAAGTCACTGTAATCTGTCAACATTTGTTAGTCATATAGTTTGCTAGAGTAACGTGTTACATTAAGAAGGAGGATTAAAGACTGGAAGACAGAGAGGGGGATGATTTTGGTCCTGATTTTACCCTGAAATCCTTTAAACACAACTTTACAGACTCCTAAAGCAGAGAATGTATTGAAGGGGCATTTTTATTAGGTTAAATCAGCTGATTGATAAAAGGATTTAGTCAATGACAGTAGAGTGTAAAAGCTGAAAACATAATACGGAAAGATAGTTGGGTCACAGGGTTCATTAAACATTTTAGTTAAAGTTGGTTCTGTTGAAAGGAAAGACACACAGGTTGATGCAGTCCAGCTGCAATGGCAGAGCTGTGTTGGAGAGCACGTGTGAAGTGGGGCTGGTTTAAGCATCAAAACTATTGGCCTAACTATTGAAAGTAGGCTACAGGCTTATAGATACATCAGCATCTGAACCACTGAGGCGTCAGTCTGTTCATCAAATGATGTTTTATTCGTAAAGGGTGAAATAAAAAAGGCTATTTTAAAGATATTTTTCAGTTAAATCATACAAAATGTTTCTTTAAGACGCAGCAGATAAATGTTGCCACAATAAAAGGAAGCAACTCTGGGTAACCTGTGGTTTTTATTCAGGATGACTGTGTGTGAACTCACGTGTATATCTGTATTTATTCACTATGTGACCCCATTCTACTCTGCAGGCAGTAATTAATTCTCTCTGTGCTCAGTCAATTAGGGCTTCTTTTATCTATCTCTGGCTGATTCCCTAGCGGAGCTGACGAGCGTCTTCATTTTTCAGTGTTGAGCTCTAACTTTTTGCCCTTTGCTCATCTCTGGGTGTTTTGCATTATTAGGAGGGTGTGCGTGTTTCTTTGGAAAAGTGTAAAAGGAGTAGTGAGATGAAGGGAAGCTCTCAGCAGGGTTAGTTTATTCTTAGCCTTCGTCTGACCCACAACTCAGCTCAGAATCTCAGCCAAGAACGGAGCAGCAGTGAGTACTGTGTGTGTGCTTGTGTGTGGTCCTCTCTCCCCTGGCTGTTCATTATGCATTTCAAACAGGTGTCTTCACCAGTCTGTTCATGTAACGGCCAGCCCATGAAAATATTTGACTTAGGGTAAAATTTCAGAGTTCAAGTTTCATCTTATTGCAAAACAGATTCCCTCCATTATTGGGGTTGATGCTGTTACACATGCCTCCGTTTTCCTGAACAGCTTAGATGGTCATAACTTATTCTCCATTTTATTTAAAAGGATTCTGATTGTTTATTTTTTTATTTCTCCAATATGGAAGAAAATATTCATATTATTTCCTGCAGCAGTGTTAAACAGGAAATGATTTACCTTCCTCTTAGCTTAACTACAAAATATAAAATATGTTACATGATCTAATGCTGCTCATTAAAAAAAGAGAAGTTAATAGGAATTTTAGGTGAAAACTAAGGCCAGTATTCGATTAGTCTCATTTACTTCCGGTGGAGCAGGAAATATCTGTTTCTTTTAAAGGCTCGGTTTTGCTTGACACGTCTGCATTTTTAATACTCCATGCAGCTTCTCTGGTTGACTCCAGGAGGGCACGCACAGCACGAACTGTGAGCTTACAACATTATATTAAATAAGGAAGTAGAAAACACAGCTGTTTACAACTCTATCAAAGCCTCTCCTTGTCATTTAAACGTGACAGGAATTTCCAAATCTGTTAATCAAGGTGTCACTCAATGATTATATTTGCAAACCCTAGCCAGTAGCAGTTTGTTACTCGTCCAACGTGTGTAGCTGTCTGCGTAGTTCCAACTTTTTCTAGGAATGTGATCCAAAAAATCTATCCACAATGATGCCACATGGAGGGACATGGAATGTAAAAGGATGTGATTCTGCCTCTCAGACAAGCATAAATAAAGCTTAAGAGTCAAGCCTCAAGGGGCAAAAAATATTTTTGTTTGAAATTGGAGACTAACATTAGATCAAGAACATCAAACCCCTTGAAACAGAAAATGCACGTTGCCACATTTTGACTCCCAATCTTCTTCTTTGCTGGTTGGTAAATTCTTCCTCTGAGTTTAAAATGTAGAAACGTGTCTAGAGACAAAAATGTTCAACAATGAAGAGGAAATATTTCAGGTAAAAAAAAAAAATCTACCCCTTACCCTTTGTACTTAACAAATAAGCTTAAATGTATGAGCTTGAAGCAATTTTTGCTTCTTAGATTTAGGTCTGGACTGCACCACTTTAACGCCTTGATCTCAACCGTTTCCGTCTTTGGTCTTTTACAGCTTTCATCAGATCAATCTCTCTCCATCCTAGTGTATATCATCATCTCTAACCTACGGTGCCCTAAAGGTGCCCCAAACACACAAACCCCTGCAAACACATAAGTGATGCAAACTCCAAAACACAGAAGACTAATGTAACTGAAAACTGACAATATACTGAGTTTGCAATAGTAGAGAATAACAGTCCAGTAATGAAAATAAAGTGCAGCAGTGATGAATGGAACAGTGCTGCAAATACAATAAGCAAGAGCAAGTTTTAGAGAAAAGTGCTTTAAAAGCAGGACCACCTGGTGGGGGCGTCAACCTAAATCAAACCCTTAATAGAGACATTAACGGATGCAAAACCAAAGATGGAGGGAAGAAAAAAAGAGAAAATCCTAGTCATGAATTTTCATAACTTTAGGCTCTAATCTTTAATATTAAAGAACAGCCAGATATTTAGGTAGGCAAACCTGCTGCATTCAGTCCTGCAGGTCGACTCCCGGGTGGTCTGGTGAACTTCCATTTTCTGAGGATAGTTTGAAGATTCTTGAAGATTTTTAAAACGTTTTGTTTTTTTGCTATTTGCAGCATCTTTTTCCCTTTATCCTCGGTTGTGTGTATGGTTTATCTTTTCTTTTGCAGCTTTCTGCTGCATATGTCCTCTGTGTATGCATTTGAAGTTTGCATCATTTACGTGTTTGCGCTGCGTTCCAAGGTTTACCTCAAGTTTGTGGCAATCTTGTGGCAAATTGAACTTCTTATGCTTTATTTTTTGTGATTCTTCACTACTTTCACTCCTAAACTACGGCCTACCTGACCTTTGCAAAAGGTTTTTGGCTTGGTGTCCATGTATGATGATCAGTGGCATGAAAACTCTCACTTCTCTTTTTTGCTGCATGTTTCCTTCAGCTCACCCGTCAGAATAACACATCCTGATATCGAGTTCTATCTTCTGTAATCCCAGTTTCCCACCAGGTTGCAATATGTGTTAATGAAGCTACAGTACGCCTTCTTACTGTTTTTGACAAAGCCGTCAAACAGATCTGGGATCATACGTTCAGATGCTGGGAACGCAGACTTCTCGCACCACTTAAGCAACACTTTCTTCCTGTAGCAAGATATTTCTGGGAGTTAGCAGGAAATCTAAATTAAGGGGTGGGAGCCTGAGTATGTGTTTGCATTTGCCACTATGTTGGTGTTTTCTGCTCATCGCTGTGCTTGTCCTTCGTTTGATATCTGCAACCTGTTTCTCCGTCTGTCACCGACGTAGGGTGACTAACCCGAAGCTGTTCCTAAAATAAAACATCGCCTGAACTCCAAATCTCCCAAAGAGAGATGCCTGCCTGCTGTGTGTAGAACATAAAAGTGCACTTCTTTCATGTTAGTGTGAGTTTTGCCTGCGGCTGCTGTATGTGCACGTGTGTGACTCAGCACTGCATTTCCACACAGTCGTGTTGTTTTGTTGCCCATCTAGCTTGTGTGACATAATCTTTCCTTCTCATGCGCATGCTTCTCAGCATCCTTAGCATTTTCCCAATGCATGTTTTGTCCTTGCTTTTTATCAGCTGGCTGCATAATGCTCAGCCTCCTAACTCCAGCTAGGATCTAAAGTATGAGTTCCTTCATCCAAATGACCGCATGAAAACACTGGAGTAAAATCCCTGGAGTGTGCATCATAATATTAGCTTTATTTTACATTGTTTAAAATCCATCCATCGATTTAACCAATCACAGTTCCTCCTCAGATAAGTGTGGCAGTTCAGCCAATGAGAGAGTTTAACAGCTGTCCTTCGTGCTCTGGGACAGGTAAAAGAAAAACTGTACCTGTAATTCAAGAAGGATTTAAATATACAACCTGAAAAATAACAGTACAATGGAATAAGGAATAACCTTTTTAAATGTTTGATTAGGAAAGTTATTAATAATCACATTTATGAATTGTGTTTTTTTTAATTCCCATTAATAAACATGATCTGAAAATACATTTTCCAATTCCAGTATTTAATAATGAATTAATAAATACAATTTACAATTCCTCTTTAATAATTCAATTTTAAATGCGTAATTTGAAAATGCTTTTCAAATTTAATTACAATTTGCCTAATTTAAATGTTTAAATTTTGAAATGGCAGGTTCTGTTTTTCAGTGAGATGGTTGTTCTGATATTTTTCCAAAAACATTTCTAGGCTCGATTGATTTGGATCCAGGAAGAAAGTTAAATACCAGCTGATGTATAGGAACCTTGAGTAGATGAAGTATGTGTTGTTTGTGTGTTTTTTTATTTTGGCTTTATTGAATTTTCCTCTAGATGGATTATGTGGTGAACAGCAAATCTTTGCAGAGCAATTTTCCCCTGACCAGTGTGAATATGTTGCTTTTCACCTGCACTTCATTCATCACAGCAAAAAAAAAAATCTATCCTATTGTTTTCTTTCACCTTAATGCAGATCCCAAACTTTTTTAGATAGGAGAGAGAAAACCTTAAAGAGACTGCAGCTGTGTGGAGCATACAAATCTACATAGTCTATTAAAGATTAAAGGACACCAGTAAGTTTTGTTTGTTTGTAATTAACTGTGTGAAGAGTTTAAATTCTTAAAAGTTGAGTGTATCTTAATAGGAACCCCATCTATCTCCTCCACTGCCCTTCGTTTCTCTCGCCTCTCAAGTCGTCAACTGGGGAACATTTGGATTCCTTCATCTCTGTGAGCAATAGAGGGGTTGTTTTTCTCTCACTTCAACTCATTGTTTGTTGCCTTAGCAACTTTTGATTTCACCCATCAATGCTCGACAAAAGCGAGGCAACATAAGGAGGAATAAGAATAAAATTATCTGCGTAGGATACAAAAAAAAAAGGCCTCTCGTGGTGCAATGATTTGTTTTTCTGCCGCGCTGGAAGTTTGAACAAGAACGTTGTGATTATATCCCACGTTATTTGTTTTCTCACCGTGTTTCCAGCTCTTATTCTGCTCCTGAAGCATTTACTTTCAACTTCGTGGTGGGATGCATGTCCACAGTTTGATCTTGAATTAATAAAGCTGAAAATAATCAGGCCAAGTGGTTTTAAAGAGCTTTAAGGAGGTAACGCATAAAGGAACTCATGCTCCGGTTGAGACAGGAGGAAACAAAGGATGGAGAGCTGAAATGAAAATAGAGAAGGAATACAAAGAGGATAAAAAGCAGACATCAGTCCCAGTGCTCTCTCTCTTCCTCCTCTCCAAGACAGAGTGTTTCCCTCTTTCTGTAACTTCCTCTTTCTCTTCATCTCTCCTTATGTCAGAGCAGTCAAAGTTAAGTAGCTTAAGTCAACATCTTTAGCCAGTTTTTAAGCTGTCTGTGCAGCTTCCCCTCTGTGTGTGAGCTCGGCTATGTTATGTAGAAAGATCGATGTGGCAGCGGCTGTCTACCGCTGGCTGCAGTGATGTTTTTCTCTTTTCTACGCTGATTTGACTCGTAGTTCATCACACTCCTGTATACAGTGATGCCTTTAACCCGCCTCCTTCTCCTTCAGCTCTTCAGTGCTAAATGTAGGCAGTGCATCGATTTATTTGTATTTTTTTACTGTTGTGCTGCCGCGGAAAAATATAAACAAACGCTTGTTTGGTCTGAGCTTAGATTTCAGATGTCTGGATGTTTGACTTTCAGCTCTTTTGTCGTCTGGCTCTGGTAATAACTTCAAGACGTTTGTTGTACCTAGAATATGGTTATGCTTTCTCAGGTGACTGAGCCCTTTAAGTAGCTTTATATTCTCCCTCTGAAACTAGTTGAGGATTTTCTTGACTGTGTGTGGAACCATTTTTTTTTTTGACTCGTGTTTTATGTTCAAAAAGCTTACGAAGAAAGTCTGTTATATGAAATCTGCCAGAAACATAAACTTCAAATCAGCTCCACACCTTAACCCTCTCACCTCTAAACATGCAGTGCAGAGTCAGCCGTGCCTCTAACAGGTGGCATTTGAGAAATTACATGAGAGGATTTGGTCTCCTATGATTGTTTTGGATTATCCAAATATTCTACAGTGAATTTTAAGAGCATAAACATGCTTTTTTTCTCATTTGTGGAGTCTTTATTCTGTCTTTATTTTGTATTTCTATTTTGTAAATAAGGTTAAAGATATTTTAAAGCTTTCCATATATGGCTATTTTCTCTTGGACATTACATCTCACTTCTCATTTGATTTCTTTGTTAGCAATCCTGCATGGAGCTCAGGTATGCGGCTGGTTTATGGTAAACTGATGTTCTTTCTACTTCCCTAATTTTGTCAGGATCTGTTTCTAAATGCTGAATTTCAGTTAAGATTTTTATGTTAATGCAGCTTCTTTTTCCTTTTTGTTTAAACCAAATTTTCTGCTTTAATATCTGCTTTATTACACAACTCAATTAGGGCTGAACCCTTAATTGCATTTACTATGTATTGAATACAAAAAAAATTAAAAAAGAAAATTCGACTCTTGGTCACATTACATTGAATGACAGTTAACCCTCCAGCCCTTTAGGTGGCAGTAATATGTTTAAAGTGGGTTTGCTACTACAGTGAGAATCCCAGCTAACATACAAGCTACTGTAGAAGTCAGGATTTTTCCATGTAACTGTTAAATGCTGAGATGAAGGATAGTGAAAAATAATGAAACCAAGGATCTGCTTGTGTTCAGTGCAAAGAAAAATCAAAATGCAGTTTTAGTTTTTGGCAAAATCCCCCAAAATCACTCAATCAGTCTATAGATTGATCCTGAATTTATGAACTAACTAAAGTAGGTCATATTTTTATCTGTAGGCTACCTTTTTTGTTTTTTTATGTTTTTATGTAAATTTCATGGCTAAACTCTTATTAGAAGTATAGTTTCTTAAAGAAATGATTGCCTTGTTCCAAATCTATTTTTCCTCTGTGAAACTCTTCAGTTTAGCCTTTCTGTCACTCTCTGTTTCTCTTCTGTGTTCTGTCAACACTGCAGTTCATGCAACTTCCCCTTTCCAGTCAGTACACGCTTACATCAACACACCCTGTGGTCAGAGTAGCTCTTCCACAGTCAGTGTGAGCGTGTGCACTCCACCCCGTTTTTTTGTTTTTTTTTGCCAGCAAAGGCCTGTGATCAAACCCCCCGCGGACTGCACACACCCTGTAATCACGGCTCGGAGACCTACTGAGAGCTGCGGCAACAGGCTGCTCCCTCCCATCCTCTCCTTACATCGACATCTGCCTCTGGCCTCACAGTTCCTCTGCCCCACACCCTGCCAGGCCTAGACCACATTAAAACACTCAGTACTGGGTTCACTGACCAACAAGGAGTCTCCAGGGTGTCTCAGCTGTGCTGTTATTTTTATGTTTAGTTAATCCAACTGCAAGTTTTCCTAAAGCTTAAAAGTGTTAAACCAAATCAAATTGTTAATTGTAGGATGTTATGAGGTCTGTAGTCACCAGCAAAACTGGCCTTTAAGGAGGAGTTTAGACAGTCAAACTAAGTGAAAAGCTTTTTACATACTTAACATTCCCGTCACATAATGCTGACAAAAGATTTTGCAAACAAAACAAAAAAAAAAGCTCAGGCAAAATGAATAGAGTGTGAGTTGATTAGCGCACTTAGCAGAAACGCTAAATGATGCATTAAGCTGCAGATCAGTCATGGTCTGCAGCTCACCCTCACAGCCAAAGATCTGTAAGTTTATAGGACTCTATTGTGGACCGTTCCACGGAAACCTGCAGTCCTGGTGGGGGTCTGGGTAAACTCGGCTGTGACATGATGAATGCACGCTGCTGTAGAAGAGTGATGAGCCAGCTCCCGACTGCCCCACCTCAGGGTAATCTGGTATGATCCGCACACACACAGACACACACTACGATGTCAGAGTGATTAAATCACTAATAGCTTGTGGAAGAGACGATGTGACTCATGCAGGCTCTTCATCTCAACTCGCATCTCTCACCCTCCTCCTCAGCAAAACTCTTCAATACAATCCTTCTTCCTCTACTATCTGCCTTCATCCATTCTGTGGTTCATCAGGCCTTTAACTGTAATTTTATGCTCCTTGTTTTGCTCCTAACGTTCTTCTCTTTCTCTATCTCATTCTCTTATTTCTGTTCTCCTCCTCCGCCCCATTCATCATCCACCTTCTGCTTTCTTTTTGGTCCCATCACATTTCCTGTCTATCTATGCCATCATTTCTTAGGATGATATATTACAGCCCTCTATTTTATTGTCCATTCATCCGTCCACTTTCACCTCTTCCATACTCTGAGCCTCTTCTCAGTTCTTTAAATTTGCCCTTCCTCTTTATCACCCTCCTCTTCCTTCCTTTGTTCCCTCAGACCTTCCTGCCTGTATTTATCATCGCAGGTGAGGATGACGTTTGTGCTGTTCCAGGGAAGAAATGGCATTTAACAAAGTTTGGACAACGCTTTTTAAAAGGTTACCCAAGCCCAACTTTTAACAAAAGGAGAATTTTTTTTCCACTCACACCTTTATCGGTACATGTTTTTTTTCTCTAAAAAAAGTGCCAAAAAAGATTAGGTAACAGACTTTCTTTGGCTTTTAATGATCATCTAAAGGAAATATCAAGGTGGACATGAGGGGGAGACATATTCAGCCGCACTGAAGCTACACATACACTGATGTACATAACTCTAAAACACAGTTACACTATACTATACAAAGGATGGCCATTTTTTGGGACAGCATCTGGACACCAAGAGTGCTGCACGGCCTTGAGCTCCGTCTCCACACTTTGGCACCAGGTGTTTCTTAATCTTCTCTTCTCCCTATAACTTGCATAAAGGGATTTACAGTAAATGAAGCCATAAAGATCTAAAGTTTATAACTTAAGTTAAAAAAACGACTTTTTCTCAGTCAGTGTTGTTGAAAGGGCACAGCACGCAGTTTAGCCTTTTCTCTGGTTCAAATACAGGTTTCATTTTCTGCAGAACATAATGTGGAGGTAATTCAGACCCTATGCATTCCCTCATTATGGGAGTCTATGCCATTTTAACTGTTTGGATTTTATTGATTGAGTTCTACTGCTCTTTTTCCAAGACCGAATAAACAGAAAACAGAAAACCTCCCTGGCTTGTAATAAAAAGGACTGGATGCATAGGTTTAAATTCATCGTAGAGTTCCTTTGATCCTCAAAGTTGTTCTGTTAGATGCAGCTCAATCAAACAGCAACAAGCTCCTGGTTTAACTCTGGCTGAATATTTGGCCAATCTTCTCGTCAGCAGTGATAGAATGTTTGGGTTTCTTATTACGAACCTAACTTTTAGGCATCGTCATAAAATGTTAGTTTATGTGGGGAGCTTAGCTGTACTGGAAACCAGTTTATGAATCCCTTCAAAGTTTTAGTAATTTAAATGATGATTAGAGGAAAGTTGGAAGAATTTGGAAGTTGTTCTCCTTAATTATTCCAACATCGATTCTTTGTGGATTGAAGCAGAAAAAAAGCCCACAGCATGCTGCTGCCGCAAACAAGCTTTGCAATTAGCACAGCGTTCTAACGATTGAAACTCCTACCTTGACTCCTCCAAATGTTCTTGTTGCGACTGTGCTCATCTTCTGTAAAGCTGAGATCTCTCAGTTCTGAAGAGCAGACCTTGTAAAAAAAAAATAAAATCCTCTAACATTAGACTGCAGAAATTAATCTTAATATTCATGCCATGTTTTGTTGAAATCCTGTTTTCATGTGTTGAGACTGGAAACATTTAGATTATTTGCATTAACATTCACCCATCAGACAGAACCAGAAGCCTCCATTTATATTCTGTGCAGGACAGAGAAGTGGGCTCATATATCTCAAGTAAGGAGAGACGGAGGGATTGTAGGTGCAGGTGGGAAGAAACAGGAAACTGGAGCAAATGACAGCCAGAGGGTGAGAAGGAAAACAAGTAAAAGAGGAGGGAAAGCGGATGTCGGGCACAGTTGCTACAGCCAACTGGTGGCACCTTGGCTGGTAACAGAGGGATGGGTGGAGGAAGAAGAGGGGCCTGATAAGAGAAAAGGAGGGAGTTTGCAGATGAAAACCTTCTGCAATGTGAGAGTTGTTGGGAGGGCATGATGTTTAACGTGTGGTTTTAAATCTTCACCTTTTTTTCATCTTTTATTAATCTAAACTTTGTCACAGATAACTGTTTAAACTTTTTCTAACTAGAGCCAACACCGTCAAGAGCTTTCATGTGTAATAAAAATGAATAACATTTGTTTCCAGATTTAATTAAGTATTGTTTGTCTTTTCCCTCTTTCTTTACTTTTTTCCTTCCTTGTGTTCTTTCATTCCCTTCCATTCCTTGCTGTCTTTCCTTCCTCATCTCCTTGTGTCCTCATGTCATGTTCTTCCCTGAATCCTTCTACTTTTCCTTTCTTCTCTTCCAACCATAGATTTTATGTCCTTCATTCCTCTCTTGTGTATTTCCTTCCTTTGTTTCCTGCTCTCATTCCTCTACTTCCACTCCTCCTTTTCTTTATTACCTTTATTAACCCCTTGTTGCCTGTCCTTTTGCCTAACTTGTGTCCTTCCTTTGACTCATTCCACATCTTTTCTGTCTTATGTACTAAACTTATGGTACAGGAAAGAATGATTAAGTACTTATGAACTTAATCATTAGTCAGTGTTATGTTTTTACAGATTCCTTATTTAATTGTGCACATTTAAGAACAGAATTGCCCAACAGTTGGGAAATTCAGCTGTCTGAGTGACAAACAAAAAGGCACATAAAAGAAACAAATATGAAGAAGATCCAAAGAATCAAATACGGTTATAGATTTATAATCAACCTCAGTATTTGTGTTTTTAAAAAAAGCATGGGGAACGCAGCCATTTTGAATGCAGTGGATTTATGGATGTTGTCTGCTTTAGACTGAAGCTTTATGTTATTAAACATGAAAACAAACGGATGAATTATACAAACTACAAGATGCTTGGCGTACTGTAAGAAAGTAAAACTATCTTAGATGCTCACCGTCAGAATAAACGAGTCAGTCTTTGAAGGCCTTTTAGTGTCTGTGCTGTGACATCCTTCAGCTTCTCTAGACCAGCTCCCAGTTCTACCAGAACATAAATTCACAATGAACTTTAAAACAGATGAGAACAAACAACAAGAGAAAAGCAAAGGATGAGTCTGAGGTTTGTTCATTCTTTATCATTAACATTTCTGTTTCACAATATGTTTACTATTTATATCAGAGTATCTTGTACAAGGTCTCAGTCTTTAATCAGAATAGTTAGATTTCTTTTTTTACTCAATTTATTCTCTGCTTTGGTCACTGATAGAGACTCTTTGTATCTTAATGCTGGCTTGTCTGTATAGCGTTCCCAAAGATTTGTTTTTTATTTATTTTTTTTCACCTAATGCATCCATCCACTCAGTAGAAAAATATATGTAATGTATAATTTATAGTTGCTAAAAGGGTTGGTGTTTAAGGCAGAACTGGCTTGTAGCAGGCAGTCACAAGGTTTGAAAGGATATAAACAAGCTGGCCACTCTCTGTCTTTCAACCCTTAAATGACAACTTTTAATACGCCATTTTTCCTTCTTTCAGCTGTTTGAGACACCCTAAAGGTAACTCCTCTGTGCTGTAGGTCCCGGCTGAGCTGTAATACTCCAGATATGTAGACAGCACAATTAAACATTAGTTCTAGTTTATCAGCAAAAAAAGTTGCTTTAATTGTAAGTTGACCTTTAAGCTACATCTGCATGTAGAAATTAGCTTCTTATCAGGTAAAATCAGCTGTTGTTCATATTTACCAAACCACTTTAGTTTTAAAGAACTGAGCAACAGCACAGGATTTGTTGAACAGGTTGGTGCAGGTCCTGCCCCTTCACTTTATAATTAAATATCCTTAGTTATCTCTACATATTTCGGTGGGATGATAAACTAATTTGATTAAACAACGAATTATAGTTGGAAGAAAAAAGAAAGAATTTTGGCGACCCCCTTCTGAGATGTTGTGATACTTCATTTCTTTTTTTTTTTTTTTTTGACGTTCAGAAAATATCCCCCAGCCACCCTAGACCAGTAAGACATGTTACTCTTCCCAAGCACCAGTACTGAAGGATGTATGATTTTAAAAAATTTTAAAGGCCAGATTTTGTTGCAGGTTTCAGTGACAGCATAGATGGCCGTGCTTTTGCTGCTTTTAAAGTTTCATGTAAACAGTGAGTACAAAGCAAGGCTGATGTGGAGAGGACAAACAAGCTGGTGTTGTTGATGTGGTCTGTAGCTCAGCAATCAATAGTGGGTGTGCAGGACGTGGGTCCTACTCATCTTCAAATATCCAGTCCAAGGAAAAAAAAAAACACAAAGATATATTTATTTGCTTTGTTTTTCCACTTCAGAAAATCTATCTTGAAAGTCTTACATTTTAACTATCAATGCCAACCGCGCAGAAAACTCTTTGTGTTTATATTTGCAGGCCACCTAAAATAAGTTTTCTGTTTTTTTTAACCATAATTATCAAATCAATCAAAGTACTTCTTAGTTTGATGTTGATACCATTCAGAAAATGTTTGTCCCTCAGCGCCATACGTGCTGTTTTTTTATTGATGTGGGCTGTAACTCTTTTTTTTGTGAACAAAGTTGAGGTGATTAAGGCAAAAGTAAAACCCCCTGATGATGATTAGTTGTCTTCTGTCTCGCTCCAGGCCTGTGTGTTGCAAATGTGACATAAGAGGATGTTTATGATGCTACTGATTAAAAAGGAAATCCTCGACTTGCCCATCTGACATCATACAACGTGATCAAGGTTTCACTGGGTCCGACCTTAACGTTTAAAACAGACAGCAATATGTCCAGCAAATACAAGCATGCTTAAAAAAAAAAGTTTTTTTTCTATGAAATTTGTGAAGGATGTCATTAGCTGTTTTTTCATCTTCTGTCAAATTCAGCTAATTTTAATTCCAAAAAAACAGGTTCACTAAATGCAAACACTGCAATTAACAAAAAGCCTCGTGTTTTTCGATAAAACATTATTATGCCTCGATGGGGTGGGTTTTCAGTCGTATCAAAATTCTTTTAAAAGTAGCTAGAAGATGGTGTGGACCACTGCAGTCGTGACTGAAATATGGATAAGTCTCATTCATTCATGGCGTGAATAAACGTAATCACATATTAATTGTATTCATTATTTAATGGAAATAATTGCAAATGCGAAACTTTGCATTTTTGAAATTAGGAGAATATCGGCATAGCTTTGCACAAATCTGAGAACCATTGCCGAGCTGAGGTCATTTCTGTCCACTTCTGATATTAATATAGAAATTCATGCTTTTAATTCTTCTCCTTCGGCTTATTGAAGCTGTATTTTCAGTTGTTTTAGCAACGCTGCTTATAATTGTATTCACATAGCTCAAAATTCTGCAGTGCTCAGCTGTCACTTCTGTGGAGACTGGCAAATAGGAAGACAGGCCCACCCATGACACACTTTAAAAACTAGATATGGGAAGGAAGAAACTTTTTCAGTTAGGACACATACCTACACAAACAAAAAATATTTCCTTTTATTTTATCCTCCTAAGGATTATATTCACATCAGAGGAATTATACTTTGCAAAACTGGAGCAGAAACAGCATCTGTGGATCGCATCCCTCTGTGTCCCCCCCTGTGAACAGTCATGTGTCATATCCTTCTTCCTGGCAGCAGAATATCCCAGGTCCCATTCGTAGAGAAGACACTCACTGGATCTGATGCATAGAAGAGGGAGAGGTGGCGGGGGGAAGGAGTTGTGAGGACGGGAGATGATCAGAGGAGAAATGAAAGTGTGTTAATGTGCATGGTATGATTCAACTATAGAATTTGCTGCCGTCGCTTTATGAACAGGCAGGCAGACCGCATGCATGTGAGGTGGTTAGTGTCTGCTGTACTTTGTCTTGTTGTTGGCAGCATTTCCAATGAAGCAAAATCGTTTGAATTTTTTCTCATCTAAATCATCCTTATCAGCTCTTCCCCTTTTCATTTTCTTCTTCATGGTGCATTTCTTCTTTGACTTGTCATTTTCTCTATATTCCAAACATTGGCTGCTTCTTTTCTTCGTTCTGCTGCTGAGGCTTTGTCATCATATTAATTATTCTCTCTTGCTTTTCTCTCATCTTCTTTCCTTTAAACTGTGGAGCAAAGGAGAAGTGTAACTCAAAAGGGTTAGTTAACTATGAAAAAACTAACTATGGAAATATGTCAGATTTTACTGGATGTCACAGGTACTCCAGTAATCACAATGAACATTTGCTCAGCTTCAAGGTTTTTAAGGTTAAGTTAGATTTAATGACAATAATCTCTAGAGAAATAATGTTTGTTACACTTTTAATGTTAAATTAAAACAAAAAAAGCTTATTTTTAATAACCTCCTGGAAGAGATAAGTCTCTAACTAGGGACTTTTGTGGAGAAAAAAACTTACAAATACAAATGCTTTCCTTTTATGTAAATTTTGAACGAGCCGGTCCCCTCATAAACTCCAATGTTGAAAAATGGCTTCTTAGAAGAAGGGATTGTTGCAAAGTCAATGACTCGGTGGAAACATGCAGTCTCACCTCATGCTTGGTACGATGGAGGGATTGCTGTAAAATCAATAAATAGATGGAATCAGCAATCCACGATGTCTACAAGAAGAGGGATTGCTGCAAAGTCAATAACTCAGTGGAAACAAGCATCCACTGTTAACCCATTGTTGATCAGGAGTGATTGCTGCATTTCCGACTGCTTCTTTAGCTAACTATATACCTTTTAGCTTAGAAACTCAACATTGCCCTGCTGCACTTTGCATTGTGATGCAGAAGGTTTGACTGAACCAGTAGGTAAATATTAATGTTTGTTCGATTCATAAAGTAAGATTGTGCTGATTCAATATTATTGTATTTTTAGGACCTGTTTGTTTCATAAAGTTCCTTCGTAAAGACATTTTTGTGAAAAAAGCTACCTAAATAAGCTAAACTGTAATGAATTGAGTGCTTTTAATGTCTTATGACAGAATTTCCAGAGTTTTTAGCATGAAACAAAACAAATTTCAGTCATTTTTTTGTGTACTGCTCTATATTAAATAGGACACCAAATGTGCACGTTCCTTTTCTCTACTCTTTTGTTGTAGTTTTAGTCCCTGCTTCCTCCTTAGCTAATGCTGCTTCCTCTCTTACCTTTTCTAAACCTCCTGTGTCCACATGTTTTATCCGTCTCTCCTTCTGGCCCTCAAATCATCTCCCTTAAACTATCCATCTCTGCCTTCCCACTCACATCTGAGGTGAAACTTTATTACTCAGCTCAGCTGGAGACTACTTATCAAGAGTGTATATGTGGGTGACAAAGTGTGCGAGTTTTACGGCTCCTCATTATGACTCCATGATATCATTAGTAGAGGGAATATCTTCCTCCTTAAGAGCTTTTTATTTCGGAGTCTCTGTTGGCTTTCCTCCAAAGATTTTGTTTGTGTCGCTTTCAATCAGAGAAGAAGAGCTGTGTAGAAACCTAGCTGCTGCCTTCGCTTTATGAAACCTTTTTTTTAGGTGTGGGCTGTTTTAGGCTGAAATATACCTGATGAACATTTTGTAGTTACAGTAATTATGTAAATCTGACTTGTTTATCCTTCTCTCAAATGCCTCTTAAAGGAGACAAATGTGAGCTGTTTCCTTTTCTATTTTTTGGCAGTTTTAACATAGATTTGTGCTCTAATATTAATGAGCTCCTTAAGGTATATGTACAGGTGCATATTAGAAAATGAGAATATCATCAAAAACCCAACTTTATTTTCTGTAATTCAGTTTGTAAAGTAAAACTCACTATAAATTATTTGCACTCATTTTGATAAAACGTTTATTTCTGTTCCCTTTTTATAATGTCTTACAGATACATTGACATTTTAAATTAAAAATCAACCATTTCCATCTTAGAAAATTAGGATATTACATAAAACTAATACAAATATAGAGCTGTCTGCTTACAGGGAAGTATGTCCTTGTATTCTATAGGATATTCACTCCATTATTGGTCAAAGTTCCTTTTGTATAAGTACCTGCATCGATGCAAAGCAACTTGGATTCTGTTCCTCTTTGTTGTCATTCGTTGTCAGCTTCAAGACATTGATTTCCAAATTGACTGCAAAATTGACTTTTACTTAAAGAGTATTTTGGACCATTAAGCAAAAGTTCAGTCTATTTCCCCTTAGTCCTGAAAAAAGGACAAACAAACCCTGATTTCATCCCAAACCGTTATAGTATTTTATAATACAGTATTTATGTACATTATTTACAGTATGTGCTGATCATCAATTAATTAAGAGTCTTAATTTAGCAGCACGTGGCTACTACTTTTCTGCTCTGGTAGGTGTTTCCTCAATATTTTCCTCTCAAGGTAATATTCAAATAATTTTGGAAATGATCATGGTTTATATTTCCTGACAGGTTAAAAAAAAACCTGAACTAAAAAAGGGTGTATTTTCTTTTACCATGTCTGCAGCTATGCATTATGTACACATTCTCTTCACTATTCCAACCTGAGGTGTGCACTGCATTGTTTTTTGAAATATTGCTTTTAAATTTTTTACAGCCAGGTCTCAACCAATAGAAGAGTAAAAAAAATGAAGGAGGCACATAAATCAACGTTTACTCAAAGAAATTACTTGTTGGATCTAGCAGCCCCATCAGATGTCCTGTCTGAAAAGTATAGAGCCCTGCTTCCTATTGGCACACAACCATAGCGTGCCTGGTGGTAGCAAATCAAAAAGTAGAGCTGGAGGAGCATAGGAAGAAAAGAGATTGGAAAAGAGATTGGAGATAAAGATATAAGGAGAGGTTTTGTCCATTAGGTAATGCAGTGAACCTCCAAACTAATCAAATCAAGCTGTCACTCAGTCATTCCCTTATAAACCATCAAGCCACAAGGACAGAAACTTCTCCATTACACAAAATTAAAAATCCTGTATGAAACATTAAGCGAACAATAGCTTTTGCTGGCCTTTCTTACTCTGTTTTCCATTCTGTTTCTGGAAGCAGAAGTGTTGGCTGAACCTGGTGGAGTATGTCGGTGTGTGTCTGTGGTTGTTGTCAGACTGGCTGACAGGCAGCGGCGTTGAGGCTGACAACAGAAGTTTCCAGGGAGCAGATGTCAAAAAGTAACAAGGCAAAAACATGACGGAGATAAGACAGAAAAAAAGGGTGAAGATAAAGGTGGGAGAGGAGTTATGTTTCTGAGAAAATTATTAATGAGGAGCTGGTGAAGCCCCTACACTACATGGTGTGTTGGTCTATATATACCAACTCTGTTTAAAGGCAGCCGCTGCCACAAAGCAGGGGACACCTTGTTACTTTTCTTTTCTCTGCTTTGATATTAGTTTGGAAGTGATGTAATTTATAGAAAGTGTTAGTTGTTTAATATACATATTTATTCTTTTACTCCCAAAGTAAAAAATATTTTCTAAACCAGTACAAAGCTGCCAATAGCCTGAATGGTAGGCAGGATATTTTCATGTGTTTATGCTAGGGCATTCCCAATAAAGTCAACTACTCGAGTCACAGCTGGACAACTCAAAATGTTCCCCCCTCCCGCTGCAGTTAACACTACAGTTAACAATAAAGCTAAATCAGATCTACTTGATATAAACAAGGCTGTTGCTGCAGGAAGACGTATTGTTAGTGATTTTCGTGCGCATCCCCCTGCGCCACGACTTCATGGGATGTCGTCAAAGAACGATGCATCGACTCGACTATTAGTGTCACTGTCAAATAGTTGCCAAAACTCGTTAATGCCCTAGTTTATGCCGAATTCAGACAGCAGACAACTGAAGAAGCCTCTTGGAAGATGCTTCATTAGTTCTAACTGGTGCTGGAGAGCACAGAGATTTATCTCAGTGCCCCCCCCCCACCATCAGTTAGAACTGATGAAGCCTCTTGGATGAGAGGAGAAACGTCTTCTAGAAATCATCACATCTAGTTGCCTAAACTTAACTTTCCAAGCTGGACCATACTTAACAGGTTGTTTTATTCAGAGTTTCCTTTCATTTCCATTTATCCAGATCGTAGGCAAAGCACCTTCAGAAAACACTATTATATTTGTCTTGTTGGCTAAAGAGAGACACATATAATTATTTTGGATTTAAATTATTTATTTTGGCTGTTAAAAGAGCAATAATTGAGGCAAATGTTAATAGCTTAATTTAGATCAGTTTCGAGTATCTTTAGATGTTTTTTTTTGTACAAATCATAACAAAACTGATTATTTGAATGACTTAGAATTTCTCTTAGTTTATTTACTATGTGTTTCTAAAAACTTATTTTATTTCTGTCTTTTTTTTATATGCATTCTGAGCTCAATCTCTCAGTAATATTTCATGTCATCTTATGCGGAGAATAAAGATTCTTGATTCCAGTAAATCAGCAGTTTTTTAACCTAATTTGCATCAACAACCATGCTTTGTTTAAATTAATTTGAATCCCCTTCCTTTATCATTCACCCATGTTTAAACTTTAGAAACAATCTTACCTATAAAGGCCAGATGCATCAGACTGAGTTCTGCCACTTGAATAATTGATTTACTATTTGTATTTTATTTGAGTGTTCTGTGTAAATAATCATAAAAAAAATCTTGCCTCCATTTTTGTTCATCACTAAACTATAGTTACATACCAGGTTTAAACAAGATTAATAGTTAATTAAAATTGCAAAATGAGATCTTCTGTGAGGGATTATAATAATCTAATGTGGAGAATTATGTATTAATTTTTTTTACTAAAAACAAATGGCAGCAGAGGCTTTTTGGTACATTTTTTTGTATGACCTGGATGCCAATAGATTAGATTGAGAGCAGAACAGGTAAAGAAACTTTGGCTGTATCTGTGCTGACTGTGATGGCTTGCACAGCTCTATGCAAAGGAACAACATCATGTTTTAAAATGAATGAGAAATGATTTCTGCTGAAAATCCATCTAACTTGTTTACGCCTCCTTTTGTCTGAGATAATTCCACTTTATGAGACTGACCAAGCCTAAACTGAAAGCTTTCTCTCAATCTTCTTAGTTTTGCAATAAACCATGATTTGTTGTTATGATAGGGATGAAAAATAACTTTTTGGATTTTAAATCATTATGTACATAACACACATTTAGAAGATGCTTTAGATGTACTCAGACCTGACTAACCGCCAAGCTAAATTTGATTTATTTCTACTAATATTATGGATTCTTGCACTAAACAGTCATATAATCATATCACTCACACTCCTGCCATCAACTCTTTGCAGCTGTGGTAGTGCTGTTTAGTCTCCTATTTGTATGCATCCTCTAGTTTTACTAAAAAGTTAATTATCTAGTTTGCAGGTTATTTACAGTAAAAACATCATGTGGTTTTTATATCTTGGTCCCAACAGCCATGTGCAAAAGTAGCCTGTAGTACAAGAACAAATGAATAATATTGCTTTTATGATTAAACAAAATTTAAAGGAATCAATTGTGCAATACAAAGTATAATAATCAAATCAGCTTAATCAATTAAACATAAAGCTTGTTTTTGAACAATGGAAATAAAAATGTACCTGAAACCAGCAAGAAAAGATAAATAATTTTCTTTTAAAACTAAATGTATATGTAACTATATGCGAACTCTATTTGATCATAAGGTTGTTTTTTTTTACCCATACATTTGACTTTTCTGTGTCATAATGTTCTTAAAGTTGTCAATAACATCACTGTATGAGATCTTTTAGACAACTTTGGTTGTACTGATTATTTTTACATCAGTCTAACTGATCCCACTTACGCGCCGTTATCTTTAGGCCGATATGGTCTTTTCCTCCCCCGTTTACATGATACAAATGTCACAATGATAACAAATGTTACACAGGGCTCAAATAAAAAAAAACTTCTATTGATAAATCAAACAAAAAAACAATAATAACAATGGAAAACAAATAGGGGTAGAGAAAATGCATGCACCACACATGATCTCAAGTCTGTTGAAAGCACTAGTGATGATAATGATACATGAAAAGAACGCTAAGATCGGCCAAAAATGTATATGTATCGGTCGATATCTGATAATAACTGCCAGCTCATTTCATCATTCTTCTGCAAAGGAAGATCTTTGGTAGTTCTTTATTAATTTGAGATTAAAAAAAGCACCACCCTACAGACAGTCACAGGGAGAGTGCAGGATATCCTCAGAGCTACTCAAAGAGTTGGGCAGAAGTCAGAGGTAAGGGAATAAATGAGATAATCTGTGCTGTAGGATTTCTGCAAGGTTTTCCATTTCTGAAGCCAGTGCGCTACCATCGCAGACTGTTCTCCAAAGATGAATTTGTTTTGGAGACGCTTAAATAGGTCCTATTTAACCCAAGGTATAATTTTTTCATGTATACATAATGATCAATACATGATTAAATATGTATTGATGCAAAAAATGCAAACTTTTATCATGTCATTGCTTTGTTTATTGTTGCTAAATCTTTACACATGCATAAAAACAAATTTTTTGGAGCCCCCTTGTTGCTCTTGTGCCCTCAGCAGTCCCTTAGTTCACTTCTGCTTTGGGTCGTATTTATCATAGAAAAATATTTCACCAGAAACAAAAAAGTAGACATTTTTAAAAAAAGTTTATTTTCTCTCATTTCTATTCATATGCTGCCTCTCTATGTCAGAGATCAACCATAATCTCCAGCAGTGATGGTGAAGTGATAATCTGTTAAATCCCATTAATCCTAAATTCTGACTAATTCCCTGAAGAGCTGTGAGTGATCTGCATGTTAGTTTCCAAGGTTTTTAGTATGATACACTGGGAAGAATCGGCCATTTCAGAAGACACGTAGTACACATGATATTAAGACATAAGCTTAACAACCTTCTCCCAATACAGTTTGGTGGCTACTATCAAGCTTTTCTCCAACAGAGCTCAGAAAATACTCATATACAGTAAAAAAAGGGCCTCCTCATATATTTTAGCCTCTATGTCTGCTGGTATTTGATTTATAAATGCTCAAAGGAAGCATAATTATATATTTCATGGTTTTAATGTTGCTGACACTAAGTGCCTGAGTTGTACTATTTGCTCTTGGACCGTAGTGGATGATAACTTCTGAGTCTTTTCATCCATCTAAATCCATCTAACTCAACAGCCTTCACCAACTACATCAACAAGGAGGATGTTCAAG
Source organism: Jordanella pulchra (assembly GCA_034780135.1). Classification (NCBI taxonomy): domain Eukaryota; kingdom Metazoa; phylum Chordata; class Actinopteri; order Cyprinodontiformes; family Cyprinodontidae; genus Jordanella; species Jordanella pulchra. The sequence continues at coordinate 22,484 of JAUZNJ010078408.1, forward strand.
AGCTAAACACTATTTGTATTCCACTGTCACTGGGTTCTATTATGGCTTGATCACACATAAATGACTGGTCAAAGCCGAAGATCACTTTAGTGAAATTTATTATGCTTTTGCCCAGGTAAACAAAGATGGCAGGTGTAGAATATATATATACAACGGACATCCGAGTCAGGTTAAGAAAAAAATTAGACAACCAGAAATACCTTCTGTTAGAATCCATCACCTTTAGTGTGAGTTATAAGGAGTCCAACCACAGACTGACTCCCTTTGGAGCAGCAGAGTCCTGCTTTTAAAGCCACAGGCTCCACCTACAAAAAAGTCCAAACAAGAAAAAAAAAAAAGACTAAGCAATTACTTCTAACTCAAAATATACAAAATGCAATAAGAAAATTATATAATCAAAGACACAAAACTGAATGTAATGGAAAACACACAGTACGTTCTAATGACATCACTACATGAGCATATGATGGTCTCCCGGTGCAACACAATCCGGTCTTGTGCGAAATTCTGTTCCCCTGTGAAAATCTGTTCCCCCTGCGTCGGGAGCACGGCTTGCAGCCAGAGAGGCAGATGTGATCATTTTCACGGCGCTTCGGATCGATTTCTCGGTTAAAAGAACTCAGATAATCATGTCAAGGTTTTAACATTTAGTTTAATCGGCAGCTGTTGTTTACAAAATTGTAAAGTTATTAAATAAAATAGGTCTTTTTACAGTGTTTTGTGCTATTTTAAACGCCAAGAGAAATCGGTCTTTCTTCAACTTTTGTCACTTCAGCTTGACTGAAATAAAACTCAGTCACCAAACACAATTTTCCAACACGAAGTGTGTATCTATAGTTTTCCTTTGTTGATGTAAGAGGATGGTAGCTGGCTGATAGCAAGGCACAAAAATTAAGCCTTCCTCAAAAGATGAGAGTGTAGACTTTCAGGTTAAGGAAATTCCTAGTATAGGCTACTACATGCTATCACACATAAAAATTTTTGAGAATTTGGAAACAGTTGCTCTTTATTCCCCAAAGTTATGGGAGGAGGAGAGGAGTGAATGGATATTTCAGCTGCCTGAAATAATCTGTTCCCCCTCCATAAAATGGGAAAAAATTAACTTACCAGAAAATCTTTTACTGTGCTTATTCCTCTCATCATCAACAATAAATCAAGTAAGTTTGAAAACATTTGCTCTTTATTTGCTCAAGTTATGAGGGGGGAACCATATATTTTAGACATCTGAAATAATCCGTTCCCCTCTATAAAATGGGAACAAATTAACTTACCAACAAGTCTTTAACTGTGTTTATTCCTTTCATCATCAACAACAAATCCTGTGAATTTGGTGACATTTGATCTTTTTTGACAAAGTTATGGGGGGGGAAACCATATATTTTAGCCACCTAAAATAATCTGTTCCCCCTCCAGAATTTCACACAAGACCGGCATTGGTATGATATCGATAGGATATCCCTTTTATGAACTACAATGCTTGATAGCAGTTCACCCTGTCAGCACTAAACTGAGCACTCAGGGAGAGGAGGAACTTGCTTCTGCTGATTCTAATCAGTCAATGTTGTAAGAAAAATTTGGAAAGCTCAAAGAACCTTTTTAGATTTTCCCAAAGTCATCTTTCATTAATGAAGAAAAAATATTCAGATAAGATTCAATAACCAAATCTAGAGCAAAAAGCTTTAGTTGAAAGGTGAACATCAGCCGGACCTCTGGAAGGTTTTTTTCATGCCATCAAGTCTCGTGCTTCATTTCGTTGGTGTGCTTGTGGCAGGTTTCCATATGGTGGAATGCTGGTTCTCTTAGGCAGAGTCTTGTTAACTGCTCCGGATGGAGAGATCTCCTTTGTGCTGAAAGTGTAACGATTCTTTGCGTCAGCTCTGGTCTGATTATCTGATCTTCTCCACCTGCTACTCTGATCAGCTACACCTGCACACCTGCCTTTAT